>CM024565.1:4341919-4624419 GCA_014182515.1 Eucalyptus microcorys | reverse complement strand
CTCGCGTAGCATTTATCGAAAAAAACACATCAGACCGACATCTCTCTCTCTCTCTCTCTCTCTCTCTCTTTTTCTCTTTCAATAAAGCGGGTCGGGTAGCGTTGAAGCCAACTTTTACACACCTCGATTAATCTACCTCCCGAGGGATCTTGAGGGCTCTCGCATTTCGGCCCGACGCATTCGGAATTTGACTTTGAGAGTAGTCCAAACAAGACTTGGACACTTCGTCACTTTCTTCTGGACAACGACAGTTTTGGAAACGACTACTAGCCTCTCTTTCTTCCACGGGACTACGGCCATTTCGGAATCACTTTCCGCTCCCTCGTAGACGACTCCAATAGTTATAAATACTCCTTCTCACATCGTTACCTACTGGGAAGACAAGAAATTTAGTGAGTAAACAATGAAGTACCACAACTTTTTATGTCTTTTGTTCATTATTCACCTCCCCATTCTCGCCCTCTGCTCAGAACGCTAGGTACGTCCGACTTGTTTCCTGGCCAAGATTTGATTTTTTTCCGATTCCATCGCTCGCGATTTTTTTTTTTTTTTTGGGTATTCTCAATGGTTGTATTGCATGTGTCAGGTTTACATAGTGAATCTCGGAGAGCACGATGGAGGCAAAACAAAGCAAGAAATAGAAGACCACCATCTCTCTCACCTATCATCAATCAAAGCCATTGATGTCGAAGAAGCAAGATCTTCTCTTCTTTACAGCTACAAGAACAGCTTCAATGGCTACGCCGCTGTTCTTACTCCTGATGAGGCCTCCGGGCTATCGGGTAGGTGCTCCAATGACAAAGATTTGTTTTTTTTTTTCCCTCTCTCTCACTCTGTCGAAGTTCGAGTAATTCGGCCCATTGAGTGTTGAAAAAATGATCGGTCGGGCTCACCACTTCGATAAAATTAAACTTCCTGCGTGCTGGCAATTTGTGGTTGGGCAGAGCTCGACGAAGTGGTATCGGTGATTCGGAGCGACCCAAGGAAGTACTCTATGCACACCACGAGGTCATGGGAATTCTTGGGTTTGGAAGGAGTGAAAGGATCATGGAACCCTCATAAGATGAGAGGAGGCCTCTTGCAGAAGGCCAAACATGGAAGGGGAGTCATTGTTGGGGTTCTGGATACTGGTAAGTGTCTACAAAATGTAAATTTGATTTTGCGTCCTTATCTTGATGGGTTATGTTCTCTCCGCTACTGTTTCTTACGTGATTCTAGGTCTTATCTTCTATGTAGTTTCGTGGGAGATTCAATTAGGGTTTTAGTGTGCTTTTTCTTGGGGTGCTGCTTATTGATGGACGACATGATTTCATGCATTGGAGGGTGATTGATTGGTGTTTTCATTGCTTCTTTTTTGCGGTCATCAGGTGTGTGGCCAGAATCGAAGAGCTTTAGCGATAAAGGAATGAGGCCCATTCCAAAATCATGGAGAGGAATCTGCCAAACTGGACAAGAGTTTGATTCGTCCCATTGCAACAGGTACTTAGTCTAATGTCCTTGTTTTCTATATTGGACTTTCCATGTTGTTTGAATTCATAGTTACGTCATGCATAACTTTTGTCTCATGACCTCGCCAGTGTCCTTTCACGTCAATTAGCTAAAACTTATTTGTTTTTGTTCATTTCTATCACGACAAGATGAACTTTACTTAGATTAAGAATAGACCAATTATCAAATCTTGGATGGAAAATTCTCTTACCCATTTCTCCCCTCTCATAATTGTTATCGATCTTGTTTGAACTGTAAAATTGCATGTGCTATATGGTTGACGTATTTGTTAGATATGTTGGTTTGAATTTCAAACGCTATAATTAGGATGAGATTTTGAAGTGGTGAGACCAAACATGGTAAATTCTAAAGCAGTCCATTAATTTGCAAAGGAATAAAAAGTTAATACATATGCTATTTTATTTTATTTTATTTTTAACAAAACTCTCATCCATCACCATTGATTTGGATAGTCCATCGACAATTCAAATTAGAAGTACCCAATTAATCGCGATATAGACTAAACATGAAGATGAAGAGTATACAAACTATACCATACACGAATCCATTCACAATCAATTTTTATTCCTAAAATAGTACATGGGATATTGATATTGATAAGTTTAGTCTAGTTGACTAGAACTTTAAAAAATTGTAGCCCAATTTAGAGAAAGTTAGGTGATATTCTTTATCATGTCTGGCAGAATTTTAGCCAACCCAAGATCTGATTTCAAGTTTTGAAAAAACACAAAACCTAATTATCTTTATAAAACTATCACGTGAGGATTTTTTTGAGCATGCCGTAAAACTAGAACACTTAACGTCGTGCTGGAATCCCAGATTTTATTGTTTGACCTCCTATCTTCTAGCCCCCAAATCTTAATTATTTCTTTTTTTCCCGGTATTCTACTGTCAATTTCTTAACTTTATCGAAAACGCCATGGGTTCCCGCTGAAGCCCTGTCTGTACAAGGCTTTCACCGTGCCCTACAGGCTACCCACCCTGTCGTCTTGCAAAATTCTTCGTCGGATTGGTGGGAATAGGGCTTTGGACATTATGTTGGCTATAACTTCGGTTTGTCTAGTTGGAAACATGCAACAAACAATGTGACAAAATGGAGTAAATTATAGATTTTGGTCCTTTGCGATTGCCATCCTGTGACCTTTCCCTCCATTTGGCGAGTTTCCTTTGCATTATGAATAATAATAATGGCCAGTCTTTTCAAGGATTTTATATGCGATGAAGAGAGAGAGAGAGTTTATGTTGTGATTGATTTCATCAATACATCTCAGTAAGACCAATATACTAAATGATGTGGCAAATTATTATTAGGAGATGGATATAGCTAACTTAATTAACTGACGACTTGTGGTGTACAACACATATGATAAAACAATTTTATAGGTATTGAAGTGCTTAGCAATTTTTTTTTTTTTAAATTTTGAAAAGATACAACCCATGTCTCAAAAGTAATAATTTAACCAATTTCATAAATTGGTATTGAAGTGCTTAGTATTTTTTTTTTTTTTAATTTTGAAAAGATACAACCTATGTCTCAAAAGTAATAGTTAAACTGTAATGAAATTGTAGGAAGCTTATCGGAGCTAGATTCTATGTCAAGGGCTATGAGACCCACTTTGGTCCTCTTAACACCACACTGGACTACCGATCGCCACGCGATAGAGATGGCCACGGGACTCACACGGCATCCACCGTTGGAGGCCGGAGGGTGGCTAACGTCTCCGCCCTTGGCGGCTTCGCCCATGGCACCGCATCTGGTGGCGCAGCGCTCGTCCACCTGGCCATCTACAAAGCGTGTTGGGCGATCCCTAACGTATCCAAAGCGGAAGGCAACACATGCTTTGAGGAGGACATGTTGGCTGCCATGGACGACGCCATTGGCGACGGCATCGACGTAATGAGCATCTCAATTGGCACCGGGCGGCCCCTGCCATACCACCAGGACAACATAGCCCTAGGGGCATTTTATGCGGCCAAAAGCAACATTGTTGTGGTGTGCTCCGCAGGAAACAGCGGGCCTGCTCCGGGGACCCTATCAAACCCTGCTCCATGGATCATCACCGTCGGTGCCAGCACCATCGACCGAACTTTTGTCGCACCGGTAGAGCTAGGAAACGGGATGTCGATCGAGGTGAAAATTAAATCACTTATATGTTTGATAGTTCTGTATATGTAGCACAACTATTAAATACTCCAATCTCTCAATCTATACACTGATAATATTTCCAAATGGTGCTCAACATTTGCTAAAAACTCATTTGCACAGGGACAAACAGTCACTCCATATCACTCCAACAAGATGTATCCACTAATTTATGCTGGAGATGCAGTAGCCCCAAACGTATCCAAGGAGGACTCAGGGTGATTAATCGTTCATTTTTAGAAAAATTTCTGATTGTTTCTACCTAAAATTTGGATTAGTTGGTAATTAATCTTGCTAATATGGATATTCTTTGCAGTCAATGCCTTCCAACTTCCCTCAATCCAAAGAAGGTGAGGGGGAAGATAGTGCTGTGCATTAGAGGGAACGGGACGAGAGTCGGCAAAGGCATGGAAGTGAGGAGAGCTGGCGGTGCCGGATTCATATTGGGTAACAGCCCAGCCGACGGAGCTGACTTGACATGTGACGCCCACGTTCTTCCAGCGACTGCCGTGACTCATTACGACGCCACTCGGATTTATGACTACATCCGATCTACCAAGAGTCCGACGGCGAGAATAGTACCAGCAAGAACTGTCCTGTACACTAAGCCCGCTCCCGTCATGGCTGCCTTCACAAGTCGAGGTCCGAATGTCATCGACCCCGATATTCTCAAGGTATAGTTTCCCAGCATTGTTTTCCCTCTTTCACGACAAGGAAGAATACTGTGAAAAATCACGATGACATTGCTAACTTATTGCATTACCAATTTTTTTTCTTCTGCTCAGCCTGACATCTCAGCCCCGGGAGTAAATATATTGGCAGCGTGGAGTGAGGCAGATTCGCCAACGAAGTTGGAAAGCGATCCTCGAATCGTGAAGTACAACTTTGACTCGGGGACTTCGATGTCGTGCCCTCATGTGGCCGCCACGGCAGCTCTCCTCAAAGCCATTCATCCAAAATGGAGCAGTGCAGCTATCAGATCTGCCCTTATGACTACAGGTAAAACATCTCAAGATCTCATTTTTAAGGTACAATCAGGGCTGACAGTTCGTGTCTCAATCTGCTCTTACCGTGTTTACAAATGCTGACCATCAAAAGATTCACCAAGGATGAAAATGTGTTGATTCATGTTGATAACGAGTATACAGATTAAGGTTGTTGCACCGTGTTGTGTCACCATTAAGTTCTTTTTCTAACATTCATGTTGGGGATTGTGTCTCATTCATGTCTGATCATGTCGGGCATTGCCTTCAACTGACCTTGCGATGACGAAAATTAGTATTGCCTAACCCTTTAATGTCTCTCATATTGCAGCTTTTCAATTGGACAACAGGGGCAAGCCCATAACCGATGCAGCAGGCACTCTCGCCACTCCCTTCGCACTGGGAGCTGGCCACCTGATGCCGCAGAAAGTGGCCGACCCCGGCCTTGTGTACGATGCATCGTACTCAGACTACGCTGCATATCTTTGTAGCTTCGGCATCAAGGACCCAAGCTTCCAGTGCCCAAAAAAGCGGATCGTCTCGAGCAACCTAAATTATCCGACTCTCCAAATCAGTAGACTCAACGGGACGATCACAGTGAAGAGAACCGTCACAAATGTAGGCGGAAAACACAACACTTGTTATTTCTCACATGTCAAACCACCGACAGGGTTCTTGGTGACAATCCGACCGAGTTTGCTGGTGTTCGATCGCATCGGCCAAAAGAGAAGCTTCACCATTACCGTCAAAGCGAGAAATAGCGTGGTGAAGAGGATTCTTGGAGATGACTATGCCTTTGGATGGTACGGATGGAATGATGGTATTCACAACGTGAGTAGTCCCATGGCAATATCTTTGGCATAGGCTTTGCCCAAATTTTTTTTTTTTAATGCTTGCAATTGATCTCTCATTTTATCTAATGGAGAAATTAAAAATGTAGAGATAAGATAAACTAGGAAAGCATTCGACAATTCGAGTGATTTTAGGAAAATTATCTGCCATGAATAAAGAAGAAGACTTACCTTGTCCCTTTTGGCATGATATGATATAGGTTTTCAGAATTCAATGCAAATAAATATGATTGATTCTGAGCACCTCGATTAGGTTGTATGTATGCACGAACGGAACCATATGATAACCGGGACTTAGGTCTTATTATTCTTCTTCCCCCTTAGATGGTATTGATGGATAAGCCATAATATTCTTGAATAAGATGTGGAGAGGAGACTATGGCCTTTTTTAAAGCGTATTCTAACAGACCACTCATCACAAATTATTGTTAGATTATAGTAGCTCACTATCAAGCGTCCAATCACATTATTATCAAATCTAAGATGTGCAAAACTCGATAACTAGGAAAAATTACCAAAAAGTCGTAAACCTATTATTATTATACTTGTCATAAACCTTTTTTTTTTTTTTTACATATAAGTCCTAAACAATTTGCATTTATATCAATTTAAGTCATCCAGCCAATTCAAGTCCTATGTGATTCTATCAGTACTGAAGTGGACAAAATTTTATAATTTTATAATTTTTTTGAATTATTTATTTTTCTTTTCTTGTTCCTTTTCCTTTCTTTCTTTCTTTCTCATTCCTTTCCTTCCTTTAGCTGGTCCTTGGACCAGAGACTGGCCAAAGGTGAGGGCATGCCTCACCCAAGGGCCCAACCTCACCCATGGACGGTGAGGCTCGACTCTTGTCAACTTAGCGAGCGGCCTGGGTGAGGCATGCCCTCACTTCCCCAAGGGAGGGCTCAAGCCTCGCCAGGGGCTAGGTGAGGCATGATTTCATCGAAGTTTGTCCCTTGCTCGGCCATGGCAAGGCTTGCTCCTACCTCTGGCTGATCACCGAGTCGACGATCAATTGGAGGAAGAAGGAAGGGAAGAAAAAAAATAAAAATAAAATATATTAAAATATAACTTACTACATCACTACCAAATCGGCACAGTCGGTCAAAATTTGCCGAATAGATTAAATTAGCATTAATGCAAAAGGTTTAAGACTCATTTGACAAAGTATAAAATATTTAAGACTGAATTTGCACAATTAAAATATGTTTATAATTTTCCCCAATATAACAAGATCATGTAATTGTAATTGGCATAAAATAAAATATTATGATTAATGTTAGTCCACATTTATATGTAAGAAAAAAACTGACATTCTTTCTTAAACAACATTAATTGCTTAGTATATTGAAAAAAAAAACATGAATTTTGCAAAGTGACTCACAGGCTGTTAAAATATTGAGAGATAACATCTTGGAAAACAATCCAACCAAATGAAATCACAAACATTGAGAGAAAACCATCATAATGCGAAGCAATTCTACCATAACATGGTTAATGTGCTAGTGCAGTTTGAAATGGCATCGCTCCATGCAATCTAAATTGATGCTATTTTCAAATTCAGTCCTAATTTGATTTCACTACAACCTGTGCACTTCAAACGAAGTAAAAAGAACCCATTTGACATGGAGCTGCTGTAGTTTTGTCCTTCTCCTTTGCAAACAAAAACCAGATCACAGGGAGGTATCTGACGGAGGAAACCCTGACCGTTTGAGGCAGTCGACCGGATCGAGCTCTATCTGATTTAGTGAGTGCTCAGCGATAGCCTCCACCCCCGAGCATGGGGAGGAAGAGAGCCAAAGTTGGGGTGGATTGAGCGCCACCCTTTTCCCCCCACACGTTATCATCGGTATATTTGGCTAGTCAAATAGAAAGAAACTAAGATGGTCACTTCCCACTTAAGCACTGAATATTCTGTGAGGAACTAGAACCTCTGAGATCTTGCAGGGACAAGGACCAACTTTATAAGGTCCCCAGACAAAAATATATTCACTTCGAGATTGACATAATCAACAGTAACTAGTTCTGCCGTTCAGTCTTAATTTCTAGTTCGACCTCCATGAGAAGAATGAAAAAAAGAGTCTTTCTTTCTCGCTGATGGTGCCCATCTTGACCCTCAAGCACTACTATGTACAACATAAGCCAACACAGTTACCGGAACCAAATTGTGATTCTGCAGGGCTATCTTCAATTTTTAAACATTGAATGGAAACTTCCTGAATTGTATGTACCTTCATAGGAAAGACAATTTACTAGATCTGAGAAGAGAGGCGATGAATGTGCAAAAGATGAAGGGCTCCCACCAGATCAGTTATATCATCGGTATATGTGCCAGAAGATATTAAGAAGATGGTTTCGCTATTACCATCGTCTTTCTCACTTTTAGAAATGATTTATTCATCTTCCTCCAAAGTGTGCCTACTCACTTTGACACGCTCCCCATTGAAATGGATGTACTTCCACTTACATTGGTATCTTTTAAGAAACAGCTTTTGCTTTTCTTCTAGACCAAGTCTCCCAAAGGCACGTGCTATTCTCCTGACAGTATCTTCATCTGGCCTCACACCCAACTCTTCCATGTCCGCAAAGACCTTAAACATTCCACCAAAAAATTCTAAGTATGGACACAAATTTGAATGGCGCATATGTAATCTTTCAATGAAGGAGAGAGTGCAAAATCTAAAAACCTGTGAACTGTAATTACAAAAAGCCGTTTCATGCAACTTAAGCAATGAAAGCCATTTCTGCAGGTAGGAAAGAGTACACACCTCTATTATTTTATCTTGCATGTCATGGTGATCGTACAAAGAGATCATCCTAGAAAATAACCGCTTTGAGATTGAGCGCGTATGCGTGTGCAAGATCATGTTCCACAATGATTCAGCCTCATCAACCCTCCCATCCACATCAAATGCCAGCAGTAAGGTATCATATGTTGCCATTGTTGTTCCCTGACCTTTGCCCAACATCCACTTTGCAACCTGAGTATTATTCAAATCAATTAACTGGTTTAGTTTGAAAGACATGAATACTTTTCTCCAGGAAAAAGGTGGAACTGTCGCAATGTACATACAAATTGCTCATAACAAAAGAAGCCCCAGCAAATTTTGGAATAACCCCAATAGCCTCAGATTACCAAAAAAGAAAAAGAATATGAAAGGAAAACAATGCCAGCATTCTTGATTCATCTCTAATGGCAATTTGGTGCATTGCTTAGCATCCATGCACTATACCAATTAACTCGTGTCTATTCAACTATCAACAGAAATTATAAAATAGTTGCGCTTCATCAGGTGCAAGACACAATGCAAACACCTAGAGAACAAGGTAGACAGTGATTTTCCACAATATGATGCATATTTTTTCGACAATAACTTACATATAAGTTCTCTTTCCATAGTATCTTTACCAGAATCCAGCAGGGTCTATGACTTTATGCACAGATAGGTTAAATTAACCAGCATGTCCTAATAAGAACACGTCCGTAAGCTATGGCTCTGTTGACATGTTGTCTATATCATCATAATTATTGCAGATGTTATGAATGCCAGCTTCTTTGTGCATGTGGAATCAATCAACACAGACTAGTTGGGCTTTTCATTATGTTCCCAGAACCAATCTGGTTTTAGATATACTGTGTCTAGCATCATGGACTCCAAGTGATTGTGCTTCATACATCGGTTGGACCATGAAATTATGATAAGCAACTCTGCCCACTAATCTTATTGAGTCCATTGCATTTCAGATGTACATCATCATTAGTTAAGTTTCAATCCATGTCCTCAATGGCAAGCAGTATGCCACCACATAACAATAATAGCAATTAGTAATCAAGAACAGGACGCAATAAAGTGGGATAGCTATACCTGAATCACTCGCAGCCATTGATTTCTACTTTTCAATTTTTCAAAGCCTTTACTACAGCAACCAAGGGAAACTCCACCTCCCAAGCTGTCCATTTATCCAATGCTCTATAAACAGCCTCTTTCTCATGGGGAAGATCAGAAATCTGTTCCAATAAAGAGACACTTTACAATTAAAAGAAAATGTAATATTACCAATTATATAGAATTAAATTTGCATAACAACCATACAGCTATTTTCAGATGTGAAAGCCAAACAATTTGTCCTCCAAAGTTCTCACATTTCATTTAAGAAAGGGAAGTCTTAAAAAAGAAAAAAGGAAACTATGCTCTTACAATTCTCACAAGATTGTAAGCCTTTCGACCAGACCCAGCTGAATCCCTTTTTTGCCAAAAGTGGCGCTCCTTTCCCTTCTTTTTTTGTAACACCATGCCTTTCCTGCAAAGCAAAATAAAGTGCAACAGCTAAATCAAATGGCAAGAAAACAACAAAGAAAAGCTTTTCAGTGAACTTTTCTCACTTCTAGATTCAGTATGGCTGATTTAAATTTAGTTTGACATAACAAGATAATTAAGGGAAGATCAAACAATCAAATTGGAGAAACAACCAACTTGGTAATGGCTTGAGAATTTGATAAAGACTCCCCATCTCTGTTGTGGTTTCCCTTGACATGGGAAAGACCGATGTCCTGCATATCACCAAAGAAATCTACTCACTAGATTATAAACAAAAGATAAACAAATAAATTTAGTTTAGGATGAATTTCTTGAGACACATATAATTGATTTTTGTCATCACCTTTCCTTGGACAGCAAACACATCTGGCTTTCGATTTAAGGAGATTCTTGAACTTCTAAATCCATAACGCAACGGTAATGCTACTCCAGCAATCTTGATCTGGCGGATCATGCAAAGTAAGAATCAGAAAAAGATATATATGCTACGATAAAGGTAGCTAATCAATTCAATTAGATCAAATTTGAGGTGTTAAGTTGCTAACCTGACTTAAGCCTGGACGGTAGAAATGGTGAGAAATTAAGTTCTGATAGTCCATGACTAATAGCCTTACCTTTTCTTTCAGTCAAACCCAACCAAAAACGCCAAATCAATCCGATACATCCTCTCTATTTTGTCCATTCAACTAATCTCCCTCTCCCTTCTATCCTCATTCACCTTTTAGATTATGTAGGCACATGCAGTATAGTACTCTTAGCAGAAGTCCAGTGACTTCACTTGAAAAGACATACAGATTCTCGAAGGCTGAAATTCAACAGCAGCAAAAGTGAACATCTGAATTATGAAGACCTAGGAAGTAACCTTAATCTAACATGGACAATTCATCAAATGAGTTACGTGTAAAATTGTCGCTGTTCTCATCCGCCAGCTCAGGATAAAAGGATGATATGAAATGTCAATGAAGCTCCTCAAAGAAATGCTTTATCATCTATTGAGCTTCACCAATTCATACTAAGAGAAACGAATAATTCAAATGCAGTAAGTGATTCAACTAGTTCCAGTCAGATTGCTCCATGGAAGATGGAACAACCATAAGAATTATCAAAAACAAAACACAGCTGCAGTCTAAAGGAGAGCAAAAATTTCATAGTATTTTAATGAAATAAAAGCAAACAGGGATTCTACCCAAAGAAAAAAAAAAGATATACAGGGATGCTGTATACAAGACATAACCCAAATAAAAGTCCACGAATGAGTCATTGGCATTAATTATGACATATATTTTCATTACTAAATTTTTCATAAGTTTAGTTACCATCTGCAGTGACGCATTAATTCAATTTCTTTAGACTTCTAGGCCATTAATCACTCATGAAATTCAAATTTATGCACAAACTTCAAATATGCTCCCAATGTGCACATACATTCCAACACTATGTTGCTTGGCTCACTTAATTTACAATAGGAATGAACTAGCAACAGTACCCAGTAAACAATTAACACCCTTATGAATGTAGGAGTCCTCAAAAAATGCAAAACCAGGACCAACAATTTTCACGTTTATGTTGTCCTTTAAACAAAATTTACAGGACTCTGTTTTCTGTGCCACATGTTCTCGCCTGTTACATGCACTTGAGTCAGATAATCACATAATAGAACTTAATGAGTCGTGTGTTGAGCAATCTATCAAGCAGGTTGCGTGCATCCAGCCAATTCGACGCTCCGCACCAACGGGCGCTCGAAGGACCGTTCATTACCACATGGGTCGCTGCTAAAATCAAGAAAATACTAGAAACTCGAGCATTAGAATCGGTGGTCAGAGATCAAAACCATCTAAGAACCCAACACTCAACATGTCTCGTCTTTTTCTACACCTACTGCTGCACATGAACCCGCGAAAGTAGGAAGCGGGACTTCTATGAGAATCGGCGAACGAGTAAAGAAAGGAAAGGACAAAGATCAGAGAGAGGACGAGGGAAACGGAGGGTACCATGTTGGAAGCTCAAGGCGACTGGGCATGACAGCAGAGAAGATAGCAAATGGACTGACCCGGTAACCACCATGCGCGTTTTAGCCTATCCAAGAGGGGTACCCGGGAAATTGAAAAAGAAAATGAGGGTACTTTTGTCTTTTCAGTTTTTTCGAAGAGTTCCAACACTTAGAGATGGCATTGTTTCAGGTTCGCCAAATAGAAGAACAATGAGCACTTATCTATTTCCAAGTTCTAAAATATGCAGATTAGATTGAGGGGTAGATTTCAGATTTTAAGTGGGTGCAATTTAGAACAATTTCTTGTGTTTTTCTTGGTCTATATATTCATGTGATCTCACGATATTTTATTACATTCAATGATGAGTGTATAAAATTTTTCATTTTTACCACTGAGAATTTTATTTTATTAATTTTCTAAATATAAGTTATCGTCGATGGTTTGGTTAATAAAGATGATTTCTTACTGCAATTAATATTGATGAAATTTGGATAGAACTTGGAACAAGTTCTAAATTTCTGATTCCAAAAAATGGGAAACATGTTCCGCCAAGTAAACTTTATGTGCAATCTATACAGAGCCTAAAACCGCTCATCCCTCTCTGCAATTGACCGGTGAGCAAATAGAGCAGGTCCAACCGGGAATCGAACCGGAAGGAACCGGCTTCATCCGATTTATTTCCGGACCGGTTCACGTGAAGACCGATTCGTACTTGACAACGCCTCCCTCCCTTCCCTCTCTTTTTGCAGTCTCCCTCTCCACTCCAGTGGCGCTCTCTCTCTCTCTCTCTCGTCTCTGCGATCATGAAGCGGCTGAGTGTCGGCTGTACCCATCTCTGAAATGAGCAGCAAATGCGATCCCACGTGTATAATTTGGTCTTTCGTCACCCCCCGTTTCCCCTGTTCCTATCGCCTCTGGTGTTTCTCCCTTTCCCTTCAGTCCCGCCACTCCGCTCTTTAACTCTCGGTTCCCGCTGGCGCCATGGATTCTCGCGGCTCTTCCACTGACAAGAAACTAGGTGACCGATTCCATGGCCTTTGCCTTTTTTGTTTTCCCCCCTCCTGGTGCCTGTTGTTGACAAAGTTTTGTGACTTTTACTCTCTTTCTTTTTTTTCGGGGGGTGTAGATGCTTCGGTGAATGGAAACTCGGGTGAGAAGCCGAAGTTCGTGTGTGCTCGTCGTCGTCCATGGTTAAAAACCCATCATTCTGTTTCCCTTGATACTGGTTGTCGGCGCTTGATCTTTTCAGTTATGTGCGTGTGTATTAGCGCCTTGAGTTGCGCTGCTGATGAAATGAACAATATCTCAGCCGAATTGGCGATCATAACCGACTTCCCTGCTTTATAATGAATTGCGTAAAACACCGCGTGCGTCGGATGATGGAATTAGTATGAGGGTGATCAGTTTTTGGCCCGGACAATTCTAGGCAGGACAGTAAAAATGGCCGGTTCTGTTTCTGATTCCAAAAACTTCAAACCAACTGATAGGTTCCAGGTTCTTGGTATGAAACATCCCCGCTCTAGAATCGTTCCCCTTTAGAAAATAGACTAACCGGTAAACTTATGCTATGTCGATCTTTAAAGTCGTAGTTTCAGTTTGTCGCGTAGAGGAAAAGAAAATGAACTTTTTCTAGTGGGAGAATGCGGAGTCAACACAGGGATTCACCGGAGAAAGTGGGATAAGATGAAGTTGGGGAAGAGTGAGGGGGGTCTGGAGTTTAAAGGTTTGGTGCTCTTTGGTAAAGCCATGTTTGTGAAGCAGGCTAGGAGCACCAATTACCATGGGGCAGACTACCAAAAAGACTTCTTTCCCGAGTCAGATTATTGGCATGTCACTAAAGATGCACATTCTTCATGGGGGTGACTGAGTATGATATCGGGTTGAGAGTCACTATCCCCATCAGCTAAATGGAGGTTCAGAAATGGGTAAAATATATGGATCAGGGAAGACAGGTGGCTACAAAAAGCAAGAATCTGTGGCCACTTAACAAGGATCAGAGGCAGAGTATATCAGAGTTAATCGATTCAGAAGCTGTTTGGGGGAAGGAACGAGTAATTGGAGAGCAGCTTGATGAAGAGACTGCAGGTGAGATCTTAGCCATACCTTTGGCAACTAGTCAGGCTAAAGACGAATTGGTCTGGATGAGGAATAAGTAGGGGAAGTAGTCAGTCAAGAGTGGATAGATCACAATGCTGCAGATGAGTCAAACAGAACTAAATTGTGAAGCCTCTTCATCTTATCAGAGCCCGGATAGACTCTGGCTTTAGTATGGAATGTGCCAACACCCCCAGAAATTTAAACTTTTCTCGTGGAGCATCTGCCAAATTGCCCCACCAATGAAGGACGCCTCACCAATGAAGGAATGTTTTATGTCAAAGAAATGTTATACCTGATCTGTTGTGTCCAAAATGCAAAAAATCCGCGGAAACCGTCAAGCACTTGATTCTTATCTACAACTGGACTCAACTGGTTTTGGAACAAAAATCTTGGCTCAGGGCCTAAGTAGAACTGAAGAGAGGATTTTGGAACCGTTTGGCAAAGCATTGGCAATGCAATTGCAATGGAGCGTTCCATGTGACAAGCTCTGAGGACATTCCAACGGAGTTACATGATTTGATGACATTGCCCTTGACAGTAACTATGGAGGCGCGATAATCTAGTAGTTAATGCTTTTTGTGGTCTTTGTTCAGAGGACGTTCCTCACTTTAATGGGTCTCTCAAGATTGTGATCTGGAGTTGTCGTGGGGTGGGAAATCTTTAGTTTAGACAGAGCATCAGGGACCTTGTTAGCATACGGGTCAACATTCTCATTTTGCTGGAAACATAGGTTAGTATGACTGGGCAGGAAGGATCTGCAATGACCTGGCTTTTGATGATTTTATTTCTACGGCTTTCTCGCATTTCATATCGTCGAAAACTTCATGACTTTCGCGTCCTCAAAGCCGCATTATTCTTTTGTAATTTTGATGGAGTTGGTTTGTATTTCATTGTTGTTAGCTATGTAGGGATTAAGCGGAGTGACTGGGGGAAAAAGTGAAGTTTGCGCTCGATCTTTTTAAGGAAATGAAAGACAACGGCTTCCTGCACTTGAAGAGCCACGAAATGAGAGTCGCGCGGCTGAAGTATGGGTTCGAAAAGGTTGATCGTCACTCGGATGTTGGCAACTTATTCGTACTGCTAGGCATGCTACAATATTGTTTTAACTTTATTTGCACTACCTTTGAACTCAGTTTCTTCTTATGTTTCGATCCACAAAACTCGCCTTCAATGGAGGTCACAGAAGCAATCCTTTGGCAGATCGGGAAGCAAAGGAATGACCTTTTTCTCTCTCAGAGCTCTCGAGAGCCTGTCTCCACGCTTTTAGCTGGAGCTTCTTCCCCATTGATAGCTCCACCAAAACCTCGACCCATCTGAATCTTCCTTCTTTGAGTTATCATCATTAATTTCAACCCTCTTCTCTTGTACCCCTCTTTCATCTTTACCTATCCTTTTACCCGAACTACTAACCCTTCATAGCACCGTGCCTTTCACCAAAAATAGAAGGTGCTGTCCCTTCCCAAAACCCTGTCCTTCCAACCACCAAGCAACTCCTTTTGGATGGATACACTCTTCATCTGTCAGCCTGATACTGAACTGATGAACTCCCTGAGCTTTCCAGAGGTCCTCTCGAACGCTTGGAATCCTCTCGGCCGGGTACGTGTTGAAGGAATGGCGGGGAATGTTTCGCTCTTCATGAAGAGCTCGATAAGGTTCGAGTTGAGCGGGGTGTCCTTGGAACGTGGTAGGAGCCCCCGTCTCATGCTACGTCCTTGGGTTTGGGGTGCAATGCTGCGCGTGCTTAAGGAGTTTGATTTTAATGCCACTTAGTTTTAGTTGTAAATCCCTGGAGTTCGCCTTGATGATAGGAAAATATGAAATATTACAGAGATTAAAGTTATGGAAATATGTTTTTTCTTCATTTATTTTATGAAAATGAACCTAATATTTCACTTTAAAATTTTCTTTAAATGTCCCACGCTTGTAAAGTAAAGGTAGAATTTGAAAGTAATGAGCATATGATGATGTATGAGGGAATTAAATATATAAAATACTCAAACATTAGTGGCAATCGAGCTGCATCAAGGGCCACTCATGAAATTCCAAGCGATCAAAAGGCCACAAGTCCCAAAGGCTGCACTAAAATGGGCCCAAATACAAAATAGGTCCATCGAAAATCCCGAGTAAGCCAGAAGACGCTTGCTAACGCAGGAACAAAAGGACCCATAGCTTTTCCCTTTTGCATACGGCCGCGTTTCGTGACATAGTGCTTTCATCGGTGGCCCGACCATATTGCAATCATCGGCCGCTTGGGGGTTGTCGAGGCCACGGCAACATGAAGAAGACCCAATTGCAATGTATCGACATTGCAGCAAAGTACATATGATGGAGGCAATTAGGAGAGAAGCGACATGATGCCGTGGAGACGGAGGTGGTAGGTGGATGGAGCCACAGAGGCGATTGACGATATTACTTATCATTTTATTTTTTTTCGGGTTGGATATCGTTTATCATTCATTCATCTAAGTTCAAGTAGAGCATCTATGCTCAAATGTTTGACCGATGAATTTATCAAAGGCAAGTCTTGCAAGTTAGACGACATCGATGCACTTGTACCAAATCCATAAACTCGATCCATGTGAAAATTTATCATCAAAGTCCCCCTAATTATTTTACCAAGTAGTCTTAGGAAAATGGAATTGAATGAGATGTTCCAATTCATTCATATCTCGGTATAATTATCCAAAAGGTTTCAAATTTATTGTATATCAGTTAATTTGATTGCAAACTTATTAATTTTGCCGATTTAATCCTAGACCTTTTTAGTATTTTCAAATGTAGTCTTTTCATTTAATTTTGATTGGGAACTACTAATGTGGTGGTCCAATCAACACCGCTCATCCTATATAACATAATTAGAGCTAACGTGGACAATTTTTATAATTTTTTAATATAACTAACATAAGTTCTCGAGTCATGTATTGCATGAGTTACCTTTTTGAATAGGACTGGTGCATGTATCGTCTGGAAGCTCAAGAGCTTGCTTACTTAACTCTTGCAATCAAAATTAAAGGATAAGGTCATATGCCAATTGTATTTAGCAGCGCAAACCGTGGGCAGCTCTTACCATCACGTCTCTCCATCTCTCTCTGATGTAACTCCTCTCTCTCTCTCTCTCTCTCTCTCTCTCTCTCTCTCTCTCTCTCGGTTGACCACCATTATAATCCGTGTGCATGAAATGACCGATCGTCGTCTTCGTGATAGCGAAGTCGACCCTAAAAACCCTAATTTCGAAGAATAAAGCAAGCGACTCAGAAGAAACCTACTTGCATGAAACTTCTTTTATCTTTTTCGTTTTCCAGGTACTTTTGTTACGTTGAGAATAGAAAGTGGTGCCCACCAGGAAATGCTACATCTGTCTTTCTCCAATAGGAAATGTTCAAAGTTAGATAAATAGTTTGAGAGCGACGGCCCTCTTTCGCTCATAGGCCATAAGGACCATGACCTTCTTTCGGTCCCACAACACGTGGAAGAATGATTATAAAGAGACAATTACAGGGGAATAGTTTATTTGCTGGTGATTTTTGGGTCCACGTAACATGTTGGCCTACTATTGTATTTAGGATAGAGAAATTAATTATTTTGGACTCATCATCAGCCACAACTTATTTAAAAGGGTGAACTTTTTTTTTTCCCATTCAAGATGTCCTGCCTCTTTTTTAAGTAGCCTTTTTGCTATCCAAAAAAAAAAATTGAGTTATTTCTCTAAAAACACAAAACTAAAATATATGAAAAATTTCCAATTGGGGACATCTGGACTTACTCCGTCATCAATGAGCAACAATTGATCGCATTTATATGTAGTGCATCGTTTGATATCGTATGTATTGATAGTCTCATTTACCATACATCCTAGGGTAACAAGATTCCATACGTTAAAAATGATAACAAACTTGTTTTTAATCTCATTGAAAACTAGACTAGCAATAGAATAAATAGAAGATATAACGAGAACTAAAGTTTTCAAGGTAATTAGTCTGCTCAAAATGATAGTTTGGCCATGTTTTAATGGGAGGTAATGTCACTACGATGATGATCATAATAATAATAACAATAATACTTATCTAGATAAACTTAAGGTGTTTAATGTAAAAAAAAAAAAAAAAATCTTCTCCGAGCAAAATTTTCTGCACATCTTATCTTGTTCAACTATCTCCTTTTCCAACGTTTTCACCCACCAAATTGGAATTTGACAAGTTCCCCCCAATAGAATCTAGCATTCCCACATGCAAATCCATTTGCATCCCAACAAGCCAGCAGCTCAAATCACTTCGCTTCAAACTCATTATAATATACTTCTCCCTCTACAACTCCTTGGTTTTCATTGGGTCCTGAACTACAACCCACCCACCCACACACGCACAACACACGAAATAAAAGGAAAAAAAAACAGCTTGACTTTCTTCTCTTTCTTCTTCATCTGCTTCTTCTACCTTCTCTCACATGACACTCTCTCTCTCTCCTCGTTGTTCCCTTATCTGCGAAAGCGATTATTATAATGTAGAAACAGATAAACACACACGCTCCCTCCCGAGGCAGAAGTTTAACCAGTGAAAATTTGACATTTTGAAACCCTAATTTAATGCAGAACACGCAAAATCTTATTTTATACCGGGGGTTCTTGATAGAATACGGTGCCGCAAGGATTTTCTGGCCGCGGTGCTGTCCGCGTTAGGCAGGGCATGAGCTTTGAAGTTATTCGGTACCCTCTATCGGACTAAAGTTTGCGTTCATTGAACACGTCGCCGGTCGTCATCAGACGTGTGCCAACACGTGGCATCGCGATTTTCATGCCGTGCTGCTGGTCATCGATCTACGCTCGAGGTGGGGCCTCAGTCCATCTACCTTAAGAAACCTAGAAATGCCACGTTTAAGAGTCGAATATGTGGGGAAGATAAAGAGAGTAATTAGGCTTCAAATGTTTGATCAACTTTTTATTTTGTAATCAAAGATAAAATGAGTTTTGTACTGCCTGTCCTGTTATATATATGTATGTATGTATGTATGTATGTATGTATGTATGTATTTTGAAAATTAGTGTGTGTGTGTGTGTGTGTGTGAAAAGAGAGAGAGAAGGTGGGGAGGGATAGATGATTAACTTGTAATTTGCCTCCTCTTGATTTTATAGAACTCACTTTAATCTTTAATTAGGAATATGTAGGGAGTAATTGGTAATTGTTCAATAATGCATGCAATTGGAAGAAGTTATCTTTCCTAGATTCTAAAGAAGCTCCCGACATGTTAAATGTTCTATTGCTAGGTCATTACAATATGGCAGGGGTAAGTAATCTAGCTAATTCAAGCCTTGAATTGAGAATCCAACTGAACCGACCTTACTTGATTGTGTTAAGGGCCAATTCGCATTGAGACTGGTTTGGTTCTTGTGTAGAACAGTTTTGAACCAAATTTTAAGCCCTTCTTGAAACACTTTCTCATTTCTCTTCTATTTATTTGCTATTTATCAGAAATTCCAGTACAAAATAAATATGTTTGATTCACGAAAAAGAATGATATAGATAAAAAAAAAAAATGAGTCAGTTCAGTTTGAGATTGATTCTAAAAAGATAGGTTCAACTCTTGTTTTCGAAATTTGGAAAGACTCTAACATTGTAGATTTCAAATTCTTGACTTGAAATCTACTCACCCTAAAACTTGATTACTTGTACAACACTTGACATATCTTGATGCCCTAGTTTGTTTTTATTTATGAATATCGACACATGCGCTTGATGCGTCTATAAGTTTAGCATGAATATGACAATTGCTAGCTTCCAAATCCAGGCATGAACAAACGTAGTAATGCACTAGGCAATCATATCCGGAAGCGTCCAAGAATCTTGTCGTATCCTAATTACTTTCCTCTCCATGCTTATCAACAATCTCATGAAAACAAATGCTTCCAGTAATTTGATTTTTTTAGTATGGACTAATGTACCGGTCGAAAGAGCTATTCTTTCAACGATGTGAACTGACACGTGCCACATTATCCCATTAATTTTTTACCCTAAAAAGAGCCCAATCTACATCTTCCATTAGATAGGATTAAAAAACAATCATACGGGTTCATTCATAGATTATTCATATTCAATGAGTACCGTCAACTCTGCTTAGATGAATGGATCAGTCTTCCAAACCACAGACAGGTAGCAACCCAGAATCATCCGGTATATCTTTTTATTTGCAGAAAACCCTCAATATTATAATCACTTATTATAATAGTCGTATATTTAATTCATAACAATTCAAGATGAGGACTTTTTTGTAATTACGAAGATAATATATTACAATATTTGGTATACGAAAGGACATGACAGACTATTTTCTACAATTTTGTATTCTTCTACAGTTATTTACATACATATATTGATGACTTCTAGTTTAAACTAAAAATCCCCCAAGACCTGCAATAGCCTTTCTCTTCCCTCTCTGAAGACCTGCAATACCTTCAACTACACTGTTTATACAATTATGTGACCTACAATAGAGAAAATCCCTCCCTCATATAACAGCTGTTTAGGTAGGGCTTTCAGACAATACACATGAAACCCAACATTAATGCAACAAGTTGTCTGTACATGAATTTTAAGGAATAAAAATGAATTGCACGAATTGCACGAGAACCCGCATTTACACTATTCCGATTTTGAATCCAAAGTTCTTCATTCCGTTACAATGAATGAAATTCTGAAAAAGAAACTGAGAAGACATCAAGAAAATGGAGATGAAACAAAGAAAAGGACACCGTCATTTTTTTGTTGTTGACATTTCCCTTCCCTTTTTCTTTGCCATTTTTTGTGCGTGCTAGGAAAAAAAATAATGAATTCTTCAAAAGAGACCTTATCATGATTCCAAAAAACCGGTCATTCTAAGAATTGAGTTCCGCACTTTGCTCAAATGTCTCCCTTTAAGCGTCCTCCCATGGCTAAAGCATACCGAAGACGCCATCCTCGCAGCCACGCGCCGCTCAACGATCAGGTGTGGTGGCACGACCTCCCCTCCGTCGTCTCCCTCCTCGAACATGTAGTCAGATTCAGGGGACCGGATGAAAGTCTCTGGGATATCGACCGGCGATGAGTTTGTCGATTTCTTCTTCTTGGCCTTCTTCTTGATTGACTTGCCACGAGCCCACGAATCGTCGCGAACCGGCACCAACAATGTATTGCAGGAACTGTAGTAGACATGATCGTCCTCGTCGCTGCTCTGATCCGTCGTTGTTTGATCTTGATCGGTGAAAACTATGTCGGATTCTTGAAATTCGAAATCCATGAAGATTGAGGAGCGAGAGATGGGAAGTGTGATGAGATTGACAAGGTACAGAGGTGGGGTTTTGAGAGGATGTATTAATGGTGAAGGGAAGGAATGGGTAGGGATTTATAGGTGGTGGTGGTCTGGTGGTGATGGTGAAGAGAGAGAGAGAGAGAGAGAGAGAGAGAGGGGGGGTGAAATAATTTGGAGAATCTGCACCGTAGTGAGCACACTTTGTAATTGTTTATGATGTTCTGTCAAAGTGGCACTATTGCATTATTGGAAGAGAGGGATTGAGTGTGGTCCAGGGCATCTTCTTCCGTTTCTTGATTTCTCTCTCTTCAAGTTCTTGAGTGCGGGGTTTTCTTTTCTTTGCCTTCCTTTCTCTCTCTAAGTCGGCTGCCTAAACAAAACAGCTCCCCCTTTTCTTACGGCTCCCGGCTTTTTTGGCTTTATAGCTCGTTTGGTTATTCAATTGACCTAAGCAAAACTTAGATTTCTATACGATACATAATTTGTACAGTTTCTTTCGTACATAACCTATCTTCACCACCATTGATTAGGTAGTTACAATTTGAAACCCAAATCAATGATGGTAGATGTGGGATGAATACAGAAAAGAGTATATGGCTATGCATTTAATATTTTTTTCAGTAAAAATTTGGATATAGCTTTAATTGCGGCTTCTTATGATTCATGGTAATGAATTGTGGAATATGAAATGCATTGTGCGGTATAACTGCTAAAAAATTCATTAGCTTTCAATATCACGTGTTCCTGCATTGGATAAAATAGATGTAATTACATTCGCAATGTATCTTATCTTGGAGTTGTTTCGTGGATGTACAGGCTCTAAAGTAATTAGATACAACACGAAAATTTCGTGTATAATACGGATTTGTCATGGGTCCCTGAACTTATGGTTGAGGAATCTTCGTTTTTTTTTTTTTTTTTTTTATAAGCAAAAAGTAACTTGGTTTTGTCCCAAAAAAAATATAATATTATTCACATTTAAAAGGTTAGAGGAAAAATTGCTATAAAAACTCAAGTATTGACATTGAAAGTTTAGGTCCTTTTTATTCAAAAAAAAAAAGTGAAATTGAGTGAGTTACAACATTCTAAAAAGAAAGTAATAAATAAAAATCATTCCAAATACACATATGACCAAATTTAAAAATGAAATTTCCATGATTTTCCATCAAATGCTAATTGAGAAAAATTTTCATATTAGATTATATTCCTATGAGTCATATAAGTTTGTCAAAAATTGTCAGCATATAAGGATGTACATTCGTGTACACTTCTTATTGTCTCATAATTAACAAGAAATAGACAGTATTGAAAAAATTACGTCTACATTACATATTTTGATTTGATTACAATTAAACAATTAATTATACAAGTAAACTTGTCATATTATATCTCAAGATTAGTGCTTGACTAATAATATATATAAGATATTAAGTTGAAAACTGAAGTAATTTCGCAAATAAAGATAATTCAATGATTAATATGTGAATAAACCGTTTAATTGTAAAAGCTTTTTTGTTTTTTGTTTAAGTAAAATCTCAAATGTACAATACGTGTTCTATATGTACAAGCACGAGAACTTCAGTAACAAAACGCTATTAAATGGAATATTCGATGTATAATGTGAAAGGATCAGGGCCATTTGGTTTACACGTTTACTTGTAGATGAAGGTCTCTTGATTTAGCGATTGAATACTCCCTTTCCCATTACACATGCTATTCTATAGCCTAAAGCATAGTCCACGAGATATGTAATTAGCATATTATTATGGGCACATCATCAATTCTTATATGTTTGAGGTATTACTTGTAATCCCTTATTATATTCTTAGTAACGTATTTTACTAATATTGTGTCTATGGACACATGTGTAATTTGAGAATTTTATTTTATTACATTTTTCATTATTATAATTTAGGTAGTTTCTATCCTACAAAAACGTATTTAAAACATTAAAAATCATTCCCTTTTAGTAAATATAATTTCTTTCATGTGAACTAATTTCTTTTCATTAAGCTAAGCATTTAAATATTTCGCGACGATCTTAATTTTTTAAATGTCGATTTATTGTACATAAGCAATGCGTTTGCACATCCACTAGTAAGTATTTTCCATATTGGATTATTACAATCCACAAATTAAGGACGGTAGATCTTGCTCGCGAACAATTTTATTTTGCACCGAGCTCTAATTTTTCTTAATTTAACCAGGGGTTCGGGATTATTCATGAAACGCATTCCTAGATTTTCATGATTCCCTTCAATTACCCTCTCCCTCCCTCTCCCTAATGTTATGATAAAGATCTTTCCATCATTATCTTTCCAAGTTTGGCTGCCTAAATCGTAACCTTTCTTACGCCCGACGACAAAACTTCTTTTTGGGTTTGTTTCACCCGATTTCGATCAATCAATGGCTTGACATGACACGGACGAAATTCATAAAAATCTTTATTGCTTGTGCTTCGTCCGGGTTAGAACCCAAAAGTTGTGGTCACGTTCTATCGAGGGGATCGAAGTCGTTTTCCCTTCTCCAAAAGCAAGAATTTGCCTCTTATAGCCCAAGCTCGATTGCATTATTATTTCTAAAAGATGTTCTGTATCACAAAATTCAAATTTATCATCCTATTATGATAATACGGTATATCATCTAGAAATGTCCATTAATCAATCATTACCCTTTTGGGACAAAGTAAATGTCATAGGGTCCGTTGAATACCCATTGATAATTATAATTAAAAAGAATTTAATTCGAGAGGAAAATCCACTTGTAGAAATATAATTCGAAGCTATTTGTTCCTCACTAAATGCGATAAATTACGATATATTTTATAGGAGCTTGTGCCGGATGTAAACATTAGGTTCTCTTGGAATAAATTTTATGATACTTCGAAAACAATTTCAATTGTCGATTTCAAAATGAATCACGCTGAGATCGAAATGGGACTAACACAAAAAATTAAACTAAGTCATTCATATTACGCTTGAAATACCAAAAGAATTTAAGCCGATGGGACTTGAAATTGCTCCCTTGAGTCGGCATTTGATCGGTCGGCCCTTGATCCATCGGGTTGTATTTTGATTTAGTTTAAAAATAAAAAGGAAAAGAAAAAAGAATTACTGAAGGAGAGAGCTTGGCCAACTTCTTGCATGCTCCGATTGATAACCGAGCCGGTAAGTCCGACTCGCTTCACATTGTAATTATTGACATCACCAATGATTGGGTAAACACGGGCGGGCGAAGTCAAATCAGGCCCTTTAGCCTAGCGCATCCCACGGCTCATGCTCCGCATTAGAAGTGGCGTGAGGCATAAGGTCCAATTCATGGTAATTGTGATTATTTAAAATGGAAAAATTCACTTATATTGTTATTATTATCCTAGGACTAAGAGTTTAGTCTTCTTTTATTTATATTTTTCCTTTTCCCTTGGATCCTAGGAATTTTATTGCAATGTCATCAATTTTTTCCCCAAGCTTTTCTTCACCATGTGCAATTTAACCGCCCTTCCACTATTTTCCTACGTTTCATTTTCTTTCGACGAATTATTTCTATCTATTCAATTGAAAATTACTCAAACGTGAATTGGAAAATTACTCAAATGTGAATTGATGGCAATGGTGTTCACAATAATAATGTTGACCACTCCATAAATAGTTCAAATAGCGGTGTCATAACGATAATCATGTCAGATTAAAAAAAAAAAACCTCTTTTTTTTTAATTATCTAAATTTAAAATTATAAATAACTCATATAAATTTCAAAATAATCATCAACATCAGTGGTTACGTGAGGTGTGAAATCGTGCTAAATAAAAAGAAAATTGTCACATCGTAAATGCTAATTTTTTTTTTTTTTTTCTGCTTTCACTCTATTGACAAATTATCCTCCAATAATGCCTCTAGCGGTGAAGGGGGGGCCGGCCGGTCCAGGATTAGAGCGAATGCGATAAAGCGGTGCCGGTCGACACGTGTAGTTGTGACGTCACAAGTGTCCAAAATTGATTCTTGAGAAGAGAGTACCACGTTACTGTTCCAAAGTCTCTTGTCGTGAACTGCTCTTTTCATCCCACCATTATTTTCGGCCAAGCGAGCAAGCCCACCACAAAGTGTCCTAAAGCGGTAAGGCTCTCTCCCCATCTGCTTTTCTGAGGAAGCTAACCGACAAAATCCAAAGCTGCAGAGCTCGCGGTGGGGGAAAGTGAGGCTTCGAAGAGAGAGAAACTCTTGGAGAGTGAGAAGGATGACATCCACTAGCTTCACATTAAGTAATTAAATTTCGACTCACGAGATACTTCACTAATTTCATGGATCAAGTGAATTACGAGTCATAAATTTGGGGGATGGTCTATTTTTTATTTGGGTACTTGATGATCAAGAGAACTGAATCTGTATTGCGTACTTGATTTGTATACAAATTCGATACTTATCCACCAAGCTAATCTGTGATGTTGAGCATGTGTGACGCTGCACGTTGGACAAGATCGGAGATGATTTCAGGACTCGCAATGGCACGATGGCATGTTATTGGATGCCTCAATGATAGATGAGAAATTATCCTACATAACGTTATGAGATGATATGGTGTAACAAGTCAAATTGGTTGAATTAGTGTCTCGAGTTTTGATCCAATTCAAGGTTGTTTCCAAGTTCAAGAGAGGTCCATACGCGAAGTTTGCGGAGTTGATGTTTATGTAGCGTTCTTGACAATTTCTTGTTTGTTCTTCTCTTGTTATCTTGCTATTATAATGGATTACGCAGTTTTATTATGGAACGACTTTCTTCATGACAATATGAACAGGGATCATAATAAATTAAGAATCTAATTTTAAATTTTAAGATGTCGAAATTCTGACTAATCACAATACGTCACAAGTGTCATAAGATAAAAAGGGAGGCTGATCGGGCATGAACCATGGTCCCCCCCCCCCCATTCATGTTTCACGTTTAATTTACTTTCTATTTAACTATCTAAATAAATATTTACTATCCCCCACAATTCTTTTTATAAAACACGTGATCCGCATGCTAAAAAAATCGTATCTTAGCCACGTCTAACCGAACAGCTGGCCAAAAAAAGAAGAAGAAGAAGGGAACAAGATCAATCGAATGAATACGTCATCCATACTTTTAAATTTTTGGAAAGTAACCAATGCAAATTAATCTCTCCACATTCCACCCAATAGACTACCTAGGGTAATTCTATTTTTCCCAACAAAAAAAAAAAGGAACATAAAATATAATCACGGTCGTTTTCTTGACTCGGTTTTCTTTCTTCGGGCTTTGATTTCTTGCGGGGAAAGAGGACTTTTTCTCTTTCTCTGAATTGGTGAAAACTCCCATTCCAAGTCCATTTTCAAGAAATCATGGAGCAAACGCGACTATTCGCCGAATCTTTTAATCGATACCGGGATTGATAGAGGTTAACACGCCAGAAATTGTTCAACTGTGGATGAGAACAAAGTCTGCATCAAATTTTACCAATATAAATATCATTTTGTTGACAAAGATTTGCGAAAATAGAAATTAAAAGAGAAAAAAAAAATGTGTGATTATTTGAACCTAAAACTTAAAATCGTGTGATTGGTGGATATCAATAATAGTTAGCGCTGATTTTGCATAAATTGACTTAAAATTTATTCGTTATGGTTTTGCTTTGACCAAAGTAAAGAGTTATTTTAGTTTTAGGAATAGGTTTGCTTAGTCAACCTTATGCGCCTATCTTGTTGGAAATTTACTTCAGTCAATGAGATAAAAAGAAATGTAAAGAAAAACTATTAGAAATCATTAGTCGAGTTGATAAAGGCGATCGTGAGGTGTTAAACTTGTTCACTTGAATATCCTCGACAACTTTGGATAAATAACAACGATCTCTCTAATCTAAACATATATTTATACATACGAATTCTACATCATCCTCAGGGAATAAAAAAAAAAAAAAAACTCAATATGCAAATTTTAACCTCTAAATTTTGGATATGCTTACTTTGTTTCTGATAGGAAGAAATTTCTTTCGTCAAGACTTTTAATATTTGGGGTATGTGTTTTTGTATAAACCCGGGGATATCTTTCACATTAAAAAAAATCGAGGAAAAAAAAAACGTACCCCCTCTATCTCCTCCTCTTCCCCTACTCATTCAATTATCCCTTTAATTTATTCAAACAAAAGAAGGTCGTTAACTTCGCTACGTAACTTAGAGCAGAAGCTTAAAGGCATCTTTTATGGGTGCAATGACTTGCAAAGAACTCGTCTATTGATCTTGTAGTATTTCGGTGGAAGATATTGACTTCACAAGGATTAGGGTTTTCCTTTTGTAGATCTGTGGGTGTTCGAAACCTACAAAGATTCTGTCTGCGCGGTGTACAGTGCAACAGAAGAAAGACGACCATTTGGGTCGATGTTGAACGGTTCAGCTTAATCGTGTTAATTAATTGGAATGTGTGGTTCTAATCATGTTGCTTAATCAACCCTTGATTATGACTTGATGAGCTTGAGTCTTGGCATGAACTGGGTTGCTGTCAGAGTACGAAAAGCTACAGCTTGGAGCCAATGGGGATTGGTCTTGTCTTATCCTATTTCTTTAAATGCATTGGGAGACATTAGCACTGGAATACAATTTCAGGATTTAGTTGGAATAGCAAAGACAAATTATCCAAAAAGTTCTGAAATTATTATACTTTTGTCAATTCAATTCAAAATCTTGATTTTAAACTCTTTTATATTTTATCAATTGAGTCTATCAAACTAATTTTTATTGGAAATCATTAATATGGACGACAGCCATCCTACATGATATAATTGGTATTAACATGAACAATCATTAATAATGTTTTAATTTTCTTTTTTCCCCTCTTTTTTCTTTTTTTTAATTTCTTTTCCTCTTTTTTTCTTTGTCGACCATCGTCAAGCCTCAACATTGGCCAGCAGAGGTTGTTGGCTAGAGGCAAAGGACACCCGCACTTGACCTATTGAGGGCTAGCCTGGATAAGATCAGGCAAGGGCAACTCTTTCTCATGTGAGGGTTGCCATTGCTTGAGGTTGACAACCTTTGCTAGATGGTGATGGTTAGGGAAAGGAAACTGCGAAAAGAAAAAAAAAAAAAAAAAAAAAGTAAAGAAGGAAAATAATAATAAAAAAAATAGTAACATAATATGAAAATATTATTAAAAAATATACATGCCATCACCACTAGTGCCACATAGGATGGTTGATCTCTACGTTAGCAATTTCTAGTCAAAATTAGCTTAAGGAATTCAATTAGCAAAACATGAAATGTTTTGAACTTAATTGGCATAAATAAAAGGTTTAAAATTAAACTAGTAAAATTGCAATATGTTAAGACTTTTTGGATAATTTTTTTCAACCTTAAAGATATGAGATTGGGGTTATCAAGTATTCTCTAATCCAATCTATTTTCTAACTGCTTTCTCTCCTCACCCTCCTCCCCGGTTTCCCTTTTCTTTTCCACTCCAAGCTCTCTCGACTGAGCATGTCATTTATTTTCATTTTTATTTCCCCTGGACTAATAAAGTAAGTACATGAGTTTGATGATAAATTTTTGCATGGATCTAGTTTATGGAATTCCTGCAATTGCATTTGTGTCGTATAATCTTGCAAGACCTGCCTTTCATAAATTAATTAGTTGAAATTTAAGTTTGACCTCCAAATTGATCGGCTCTTACTCAAAATTAGGATAACAATGGGTTGAAGAAGAACGGTCAAATGGTTAAATGCCAGCCACAATTTTTTTTAAAAAGGAAACTGAAAGATTGCTTCAAACGGTTTCTATTTCTCGACTTCCCATATTTCTTTTTGCAAGCTTATATTAAGAGACAAAATCAGGGAGGGCTCGCCGTTGTTCCACTATTGCAGGCATGACACAATCAAATCTTCTAATCCAATTAAGCCCTAAATAATTAAATTCCAATCCTAAAAAATAAATTAAATGCCAAAAAAAGAATCACAAGCAGAAAAATATTATCACAAGTAAAAAGCATCGACATTATTAGAAAAATTTATTAAATTTCAAAGATGAAAAAACACTTGAAAATTATTATGTACTGAAATGGCTCCCTATTCCTATCACAATGTTATTATTATTATTATTATTATTATTATTATTATTATTATTATTATTATTATTATTATTATTATTATTATTATTATTATTATTATTATCCTAGGACTAGAAGTTTCCTTTTTAAAAATTTTCTTTTTTCCTGGATCCTAGGTTTTTGATTTCAATGTCATTAACTTTTTCCTGATATTTGACCACCTTAAATCAAGCATTCGCATTTTATTTTTTGTCACCCAATTATGTTCATCTACCTCATTGAAAACTAGTTAAATACTAAGAAGTATCGATACTCTCTGAGAGCCTTCATGTCTTATTGGACTCTCGAACACTCTCAGACACTCGATCAACATGTATCAAAAAATCCAACACCTGATCGATTTTCTCAACACTCTCCAACACTCAAGTCGGAATTCCGAAATGCAACGCGAGGTCAATTTTAAAAATTTTCAATAAATGGGAGTCAATATATGTGTGTGTGTGTGTGTGTGTGAAAAAAATAATAAAAATAATAAAAATATCAAATGGAGAAAGAAGAAAAACTCGA
The DNA here is from genome assembly GCA_014182515.1 of Eucalyptus microcorys. Lineage (NCBI taxonomy): Eukaryota > Viridiplantae > Streptophyta > Magnoliopsida > Myrtales > Myrtaceae > Eucalyptus > Eucalyptus microcorys. Next base: position 4,594,636 of record CM024565.1, on the reverse strand, counting down.
TTTTCTTTTCTTTTCTGACTCTCACTTTCCGTGATACACAATTCATTTATAATTTTTGTTTCTCTTCTTTTCCGACACATCAAACATGCGAGCCCACAATGCAAATTGCTTTTTTTCTCCAAGTTTTATGGATTATTGAAATAGAGTTGAATTTGTCAAATTGAAATAATGAATGATATTAATAAATGGTGGATTAATATTTTTAGTGTAAATTCATTCTTGTTTTTATTATTATTTATTTATTTGTGAATTTGAATTAAATTAATTTGATTGAAATAATCATAAAAATTATAATTTATTATGTAGATATAAAAAGATAATACAACGTGTCCCAATATAGAGGAATTCTCTATTTTTTTAGAAATGACGTGTCGGCATATCGTGTCGTGTCGATGTCGGTGTTACTTAGACCAGATGTAAACAATTGGCGATGCCAATCACGATAACAAGGTTAACTTCTCCAAGGTCAATGGAGATAGCTGGAGTCATGATGATTGGGAAAATATTAAAAAAAAGTCATAAATTTATTACATCGATATTAATTCAATTCAAAACCTTTTCAAATTGGTATCAATTTAGTTCGCTGATGTGGACACTAGTCATCCAATGTGGCATGACAAATGCTAACATAAACATTTTAAAATAATTTTTTGATAATTTTTCGATTTTTCAAAAAATTTCATTTTTTTCTTTCCTTTATTTTTCTTTTCTTTTTCCTTTAGACTGTGGCTGATGTTGGCCATGGTTGTTGATTGACCACAAGCAAGGGCCACCCTTGAATATGGCGAGGGCACAACCCTTGCAACTTGGGCAAGGGCAGCCATTGTCGAATTTGGCAAGGGCATGACCCTTGGCAGCCCTTGCTAGAGGTGCGAGGGGCACCCTCACGGAGTCTGGCAAGGGCTCGACCCTCGCCTACCAGAGGCCGCAAGGGCGGCCCTTGCCAAAACTTAGTGAGTGTCAAGCCCTCACTAAATTGGACGAGGGCCACCCTTGCCCAAGCGGCGAGGGTCACTTGGGGTGGCGAGGGCTCAACCCTCGCCAAGCGACCCTCTTCCAAGCTACAAGGGCCATGCCCTCGCTAAATCTAGCGAGAGTGACCCTTGCCTTTGGCCGTTTACCCACCACATTCTAAAGGAAAACAAAAAAAGAGTAAAGAACAAAAAAGAAAAAATGTATTTATTTTAAAAAATAGAAAAATTATCAAAAAGATAATTTAGAAATATCCATGCGTTGGTCGTCCTATGTAAGGTGACCGGCGTCCACATCAGCAATTCCTAGCATATATTAACCGGATAGATTGATGACACAAATATAAAAAGTTTAACATTAAAATCTAATTAAATTTTTTTTGATTTAATTAGTATTGATATAATATATTTAGGACTTTTTTGTTTTTTTGTGCTGCGTCATGACTTGCAAGAGAGATCTATCTTTTACGTCATTAGATTGTCGTTTCATTCTATATTTGGTCGAGTAACCATATTAAAATTATGAAATAATTTACAATGACGCGACAATTATATAAAAACTGCCATCGGCGTCAGTCACTATGTAGGGTTTTCAGCACATAATTTATTAAAGCAACACCTGTCATAATTGTCACGTTAGTGAAAAGTAAAGATACTGTGGTTTCTTTTTCTCTTTTTTTGTGCCCTTGGATAAATGGTGATTGGAGGTTTTGGGACAATTTGTCATCCAATAATGTCTTTAGGGCAGGCATGAGCAATCCAAAATCATTCGTGATTGATGTGTAGTGATTGATTTCCACATTGCTGTTTCGAGGTCTCTGTTGTGAACCCTTCACAAGTCTCCTGGATGCGACGAGGCTTTGCATCTCCTTTCCAGGACGCAACCGGACAAATTCAAGCTTGCCGGCAAAAGTGAGGCTTCAAAGAGAGAGAGACTCGTGGAGAAAGAGAGCGAAGGATAATATCCATTTATTTCCCGACATTTTTCATGATAAAAAATGGGTGATTGGAGGTACGAAATACCTCGTTAACCCTATGGATTAAGAAAAACTTGGGATCCTAAATATGGGTAGAAAAACCTTTTTTTTTTCCTTATACTCGATAATAAAGAGAATCGAATCAATGTTGTATGCTTAATCCATACACAAGTTCGATATTACAAACTAAGCCGATTTGTGGTGTTAAGCACGTGTGACATTGCACATTGCTTAAGACCAAAGATGACTAGAGGACTCGCAAAAGCCTGATACCATGTTATTAAGTTGCCGCAATGACATATGAGAAAGCATCCTCCACGGCATTTGGAGTTGACGTAATGTAGCGAGTCCAAATTTGAGGTATTCCTAGTTTAAGGGAGATTCAAGGGCGAAGCTTGTAGATTGGATATTTATAAGGGATATAAGATTGAACGCACGGGGCACCAAGCCCAAGACAAAGTATTACGTACAAGGCTAGGCATCCAAAGTGGCGGCTGCCTCCCCCCTTGCTGAGACTCAATTCAATTACCATATGTATTGCGAGCCCCCCCACCTAATCCCTCCCGACTTAGCAACGCCTCCGAAAATTTGTGCTTTCAAATATGTTTTTGACCTATTTTTCATTATTACATACACCTAAGAGTATTCGGATTTTTCTCTATCTCGATTTTCCCATTGAGAAAATTATGGGAGATTGTAAGAAAAACTGAGACGTGATTGTATAGATGTGATCTAGATTGAGAAGTACTTGAAAAATTGAATGTATAATTTTTCAAGGTTTCTTCATTTATGTAATTTTTGCCGCTGAGTATGTCATTCCCCAGATTTTCCATAGTAGGGCTTTTGCCGCTTCTTTTCATTATGTAATTTTTCATTATTACATACACCTAAGAGCATTCAAAGGCTAGCTAGTTCACTGTCGTCGGGCGAGCTTGAGTCTCATCGCCAAAGGCCACAGCCTTGCCCAATCTAGCGAGGCTCGAGCCTCGCCACAAGCTTGCCCAATTTGGTGAGGCCCAAATTCGCTGGCCAATGACAAGCCAAGGAAGAAGTAACAAAGAAAGAGGAAGAAAAGAAAAAATAAAAAAGTTGAATTTTTTTAAAGAAATATTTTTATAAATGTTTCATTAACCAAGGACCCAAATTTGAATGCCAAGAACTCATGCATAGCTTTTGTGGACCTAGGCCCAATGTGTCGAGGTCAAAGCTCAAGCGTTGAGGATCCAAACACGACCTTGATTCCCCAGTTCGGGTGTCAAAGCATAAAATACAAGCACTAGTGGTTCGGCCTTGGTTTCAATGGACCCAAGCTTGACTGCCAAAGACCTAGTCTTGAATGCTTGGACTCAAAAACCAACGTAAGGGTTTTCATTTCTTATCATAAAATTTTGAGTCTAAGCGTTAATACTTATTTATATCTTTTGAAGAGAAAATCATTTTTCTGAATTTAAGTTTTGATAGGAAAGATTTTCTCATTGATTAAGAAAAGATTTTCCATTAACTCATTTTTTAAGCGAATCAAACACCGAAAAATGAATAAAATATTTTCTTGAAAAATATTTTTCGTGAAATAAATGGACTCAACAGAAAAAAAAAAAAAAGAATTACTAAAGGAGAGAGCTTGGCCAACTTATTGGAGCCGCTAAAGCCGTCTCCAATTGATGAGCCAAGTCGGTAAGTCTAATTCGCTTCGCGCATTGCGGTGATTGACAAGTTGAGAGGTGGAAGCATTTGTTAATGATTTTGGGTAAACGCTGGCGGGCGTGCGAAGCCAGATTAAGCCCTTTAGCCCCGGCGCATCCGACGGCTCATGCTCCGCGTCAGCAGTGGCGTGCGGCAGAAGGTGCAGTTCATGGTAATTGTAATTATTTAGGAGGGAGAATTTCACTATATTCTTATTATTATCCTGAGTCTAGGAGTAAAGTCTTGTTTTATTTATATTTTTCTTTTTTTCCTAGATCCCACAAATTTTATTTCAATGTCATCAATCTATCCCCGAGCTTTTCTTCACCCCTGAATGGTCGCGTACAAATGTAAATTATGACCACCTTTTTCTTACATTTCACTTTCTTTCTTCGAATTATTTTTATTAGTACGTTCAAAAATTACTCAAATGTGAGGGAATGGTTGATAATGGTATTCACGATAATGATGTTGGCCACTCCAATGAACAATTGAAATAATAGGAGTCACGACGATAATTATGTTAGACTCGAGAAAAAGCTCTTTATAAATAATCCATATAATTTATGGAGTAATACGTCCTAATGCGAAAATCATTTCAAGATGTGATCCACGTCAGTCGTTATGTGCAATATGAAATCGTAATTTTTTTATAAAACAATGTATCGTATATGCAAATTTGAATTTGTCACATCAGCCAATGCTATTTTTTTTTTTTTTGGCTCTGTTGACAATTTATCCTATAATGTCTCTAGTGGGTCGAGAGAATGCGATAGATCGGTGCCAACACGTGCGGTGTGATGTCACGAGTGTCCAAAATGGTTATTGAACTGTAAGTGCCACGTTACTCTTCCAAAAGTCTCTGTCGGGAACTCAAACTGCCCTTTTCATCCCTCCATTATTTTTGTCCAAGCGAGCGAGCCCACCACAAAGTCTCCTAAAGCGATAAGGCTCTCCCCATCTGCTTTTTTAAGGAAGTAAGCACAAAAATCCAAAGTTCGTAGGGAAGAAAGTGAGGCTTTAAAGAGAGAGAAACTAGTAGAGAGAGAAGAAGGGTATCCATTTATTTCATATCATTTTTTTTATGGCAAAAGCAAGTTTCACATTCAATGAATAAATTTCATCTATACCTTGCTAATATCATGGATCAAGTAAAATTGAGTCATAAATTTGGGTGAAAGGTCTAAATTGAATTTCGTTTTATTTTTTTGTACATGACGATCAAGAGAACCAATTTGGAGTTACATACTTGAATCATATACAAGTCTGATAGCTACCCATTGAGCTAATATGTGATGTCAAGCACGCACGTGTAATGCTGCACATTGGATAAAATTGAAGATTATTTTAGGACACGCAAAGGCACGAATGGGATGCCTCAATGATAGATGAGCAATTATCCTACATGACATTATGAGATGATGTGGTGTAGCAAGTCAAATTTGTTGAATTGAGTTTTGATCCAATTGAAGGTTGTTTTCGAGTTCAAGAGAGACCCATAGATTTGATATTTATGAAGTGCATTTGACAATTTCTTGTTTATTCTTCTTTTATTGTCTTGCTATTATGATGGATTGCATGATTTTATTGCGGAGCGAGTTTCTTAGTGCATAGGGATTATAGAAACTTAAAGGATATGTTTTTAAATTTTAAGATATCGAAACCCGCTTTAATCGCCATAGGTCACAAGTGTCGTAAGAGAAGGAACGCTAATGGGCCATGAACCATGGTCCCCTCCGTCCATGTTTCGCGTTTAAATTCACTTTCGTTTTAACTTTCTAAAAAAATATTTACTATGCTCCTCAGATTTTTTTTATAAAACACACGATCCGCATGTAACAAAAATCGTATTTTAGCCACATCAAATCGAATAACTGGCTTAAAAAAAAATAGATCAATCGAATGAATACGTCATTCAAACTTTTAGATTTCAACATATCAGTAAACTTTTAAATTGACTTTTTTTATAACATTAAAATATTAAAATTTGGAAAGTAACCAAGGGAAATTATTCTCTCCACATTTCCACCCAATATACTACCAAGGGTAATTTTACTTTTCCCAGAAAAAGAACATAAAATATGGTCGTTTTCTTGACTCGGTTTTTTTGGCTTCGGGCTTTGATTTCTTGCGGGGAAAGAGGACTTTTTCTCTTTCTTCGTATTGGTGAAAAGTCCCATTCCAAGTCCTTTTTCAAGAAATCATGGAGCAAACGCGACTATTCGCCGAATCTTTCAATCGATACCAGGATCCATAAAGGCTAACACGACAGTAGTTGTTCAACTGTGGATGAGAACAAAGTCTGCATCAAATTTTTGCCAATATAAATATCATTTTGTTGACAAAGCTTCCACGAAAATAGAAATTAAAAGAGAAAAAAAAAATTATCTGGTTATATGAACGTGAAACTTAAAATCATGTGATTGATGGATATCAATAATAGTTAGCGCTACCAAACCGTAGGTAATTGTGTTGGTTAAGAGTCTCTCATTCATTATCGAGATCGAGAGTTCTAAATCTGCCAGTTGCTAGCGTTATAAATGGAGGGCTATGGTGTTGGGGTTTTGTACTAGTCTCTTCCAAGGTATAGAGGCCCGGCCCCTTAGTGCCTTTCGGGCATAGGAGGCCTGTGGTGGAGTTCTCGGTTACAAAAAAAAAAATAATAATAATAATAATAATAGTTAGCGCTGATTTTGCTTAAAATCATTATGATTTTGCTTTGACCAAAGTAAAGAATTATTTTAGTATAGGGAATAGGTATGCTTAGTCAACATTATGCATCTATCTTGTTGGAATTTATTCTGGTCGATGCGATGACAAGAAATGTCAAGAAAAACCACTAGAAGAAGTCGACTTTAGTCGAGTTGATTAAGGCTATTGTGAGGTGTTAAATTTGTTCACTCCGATATCCTCATCTACTATGGAGAAATAATAATAATCAATCTAGTTTGAACATATATTTACATATATGAATCCTACACCATCCTCAGGAAAAAAAAAAAAAAAACCTCAATATGCAAATTTTAACCTCTTGATTTGGACGTTTTTGCTTTAATTTTGACCGGAGGAAATTTCTTTCCCAAGACTTTTAACCGTTGGGTCATATGTTTATGTATAAACCCGGGATATCATTAACATTAAAGAAACAAAAACTTCGGGGAAAAAAGAAATACAGTAGCCCCTCTGTCTCCTAATCTTTCAATTATTCCTTTGTTAACTTTACAAACTAACTTAGAGCAGAAGCTTAAAATGCATCTTTTCTGGGTGCAATGACTTGCAAAGAACTCGTCTATTGGTCTTGTAGTTTCTCGATGGAAGATTTTGACTTCGCAAGCATTAGGGTTTTCCTTTATGTAGATCTGTAAGTGTTCGAAACCTACAAATATTCTGTCTGCGCGGTTTACAGTGCAACAGAAGAGAGACAGCCATTTGGTTCGATATTGAACAGTTCAGCTTAATTACGTTAATTAATTGGAATGTTGTGGTTCTAATAATGTTTCTTAATCAACCCTTGATTACGACTTGATGAGCCTGAAACTTGGCATGAACTGGGTTGCTGTCGGAGCACGAAAAGCTACAGCTTGGAGCCAAATGGGATTGGTCTTGTATTCTCAGGTTGCTTTAAATGCGTTGTGAAGCAATAGTGGCTACCGACCAAAAAAAAAAAAAAAAGCAATAGTGGCTGGAATAAATTTCTTTATTTCATTAGACATCAATGCTAGGTTATCTAAAAAAATCCTAAATTTATTAGACTTTTATCAATTTAGTTTTCTAAATTGTTCAAATTGAGTTCTAAATCTTTTTACATTTTGCCGATTGAATCCATCTAGCCAATTTTGATATGAAATTATTAGCATTAATGCTGGTCATATTATGTGACATAGCTAATGTTGATGTGGACAATTTTTAATGATAATTTTTTTTAGAATTTTTGTATTTCTTTTCCTTTGTTTTCTCTTCTTCTTCTTGTTTTTTTTTTTTCTTTTCTTTTTTCCCTCTACCGACCACTGTCGGGCCTCATCAATGGCCGGAGAGGTAGTTGGCCTTGCAAGATTAGGTGAGGGCAATCCCCACTTGGGGCCAGCGACCTTTGTCGGCCATCAATGAGGCTCAGTGATGGTCGACAAAGAGAAACAAAGGAAAAAAAAAAAGAGAAAAGGAAAAAAAATTAAAAAGTAAAGAAGGAAAACAAAGAAAAGATAAAAATGAAAAATGAAAAATTAATAAAAATAAAGAAATATGAAAATATTATTAAAAAATGTCTATATCAACTAGATTGGTTCAATTGGCAAAACATAAAAAAAATTAAGAACTCAATTGGTATAATTAAAAAGTTTATGATTGAATTGATAAATGTGCAACATGTTTAATAATTTTTGGACAATTTTGCGAGACTTAAAGATAGGAAATTAGTATTGTCAAGTATTCTCTAATCCAATCTATTTTCTAACTACTTTCTCTTCTCACCCTCCTCTTTGGCTTCCCTTTTCTCTTCCGCTCATCCAAGCTCCCTCGGTTGAGAAACTGTCGGTCAAGGGACGCTCCATCTTTCCAATTCAAGTTAAGATTGTCTCTCCCGATCTAATTCGAGAGTATTTCATTATTTTCATCGATTTTTTTTCTCTTGACTAGCTATTGATGCTCTTCTTCACTTGTTGGGCAAATTTTATGTTTCCATAGTTAGGAATTGAGAAATCGAATAGAATCGAGAAGGAATATGGTGAGTTCTTATCGCCCTGGAAGCATTTATACAATTTCTCTGAATTTTGGAAGCTCTCATGTTCCGTCTAAATCTAGATCTAGGAGCTGATTTAATCTATTTTTGGTGTATTTGTACAATGATAGCGTTGAGGACGCTGAATTTAGACACACACCGCCAACAATCAAACCGTAGTTATTGGAGAAGGGAATTACAATATGTGCTCTTCACTAATGATGATGCAAGATTCGGTGATTGGTCGTCATTAAATTCGTTTTAATACCTAGATGGATTCATGCATTTTAGAGCAATTTGCACTTGGTTGTAATACTTTATTGTTTGGGATTTGCTTTATTTTGAATCTCTCATGTAACATCTTGAATTATGAATAAAATATTTACTTTCTAACGAAAAAAAGTATTCTCTAATCCAGCTTAGGTAAAATTGAAGGAAATAAACAATATGCGGAGGAATCGGAACGGGCCATTCAATTTCATTTTCCTTAGACTACTAGATAATAAGTACATAAGTTTGATGATAAATTTTTGCATGGACCTAGTTAATGGACTTCGTGCAATTGCATTCCTGTCGTATAATCTTGCAGGACCTACCTTTCATAAATTAATTAGTTAAAAATTTGAGTCTGACCTCCAAATTGATTGGCTCTTACTCGAAATTAGATGAAGGGCCCGGCTAGGACAACAATGGGTCGAAGAAGAAGAGTCAGATGCTCAAATGTCAGCCATAATTTCTGTTCTTTTAGGAAACTGAAAGACTGCTTGAAACGGTTTCAATTTCTCGACTTCCCGTGTTTCCTTTTGCTGGCTAATATTTAGAGTCAAACTCAGAAGACCGCCCACCGTTGTTCCACTATTGCAGGCACGACACAATCAAATCTTCTAATCCTAAATTAAGCCCTAACTAATCAAATCCTCTAATCCGAAATCCTAGTAAGTGAAAATTCTTAACTATGAAGAAATAAAAAATAAATTAAATGCCAAAAAATATATAATCATAAGTAAAAAAAAAAATCATCATTGGTTAAAAGAAATCATAAATGTTATTATAAAAATTTATTAAATTTAAAAGATGAAAAAAATACTGAAAAATCATTATACGAAATGACTTCTCATTCCTTTCAAGTTAGTAAAAGTAAAGATGAAATGGTGATTTTAGGGTTACGGACAATTTGTCCTCAGGCACGAGTAATCCAAAATTATTTGAGATTGATGAGTAGTCAATGAGTACGACGTTGCTGTTCCAAGGTCTCTGCCGTGAGCCTTTCATCCCACCATTATTTTCGGCCAAGCAAGACCACAAGTCCTCCTCAAAGCGACAAGGCTCTCCATCTCCTTTCCAGGACGCAACCCGACAAATTCAGGCTTGTAGGGGAAAGGGAGTCTTCAAAGAGAGAGAATCTCATGGAGAGAGAGACAGAGAGAGAGAGAGAGAGAGAGAGAGAGAGAGATGATCATCATTTATTTCCCGATATTTTTTCATGATAAACAATGGTTTGATGTACCGAATATTTATTAATCTTGTGGATTAAGAAAAAGTTGAGTCCTAAATATGGGCAGATTATCTAAACGAAAACCCTCTTTTTTCATTTACACTTGATTATGAAGAGAATCGAATTAAGTGCGATGTTAAGCAGATTTGTGGTGTTAAGCGATGTTGCACGTTGCTCAACCGGAGATGAGGTGAGGACTCGCAAAAGCACGAAACCATGTCGTCAAGTTGCTCAATGTTATGTGAGAAAGCATCCTCCACGGCATTTGGAGTTGATGTAACGTAGCAAGTCGATTTTGTTAAATTAATTTCTCGAGTTTTGACTTGACTCAAGGTAGATTCTTATGTTAAGAGAGATCCAAGGGCGAAGTTTACAGATTGGATATTTATAAGTGGTATAGGATTGAGTGCACGGGCCACGAAGCTTGAGACAAAGTATTATGTATAGTGGCCAGGCATTAGGAAAATTTTTCAAAAAAGTCCTAAACTTATTGCGGTCGTACCAATTTAGTCATAAACATTTTTTTTTGTTAATTTAGTCATAAAATTTTTACAATTATGTCAATTCAGTCCATTTAATCAAATTTGGCCGATTGGCACAGATGTAGACAATTTTTAATAAATTTTTATTTTATTCGAATTTTAAAATAATTTTTTATTGGTTTTTTTCCTCATTTGTTTCTTCCTCTGGCCATTTGTTGAACTGAGGTGATCGGTCAACAATCGGCTAGAGGTGAGGGTCGGTCATAAGTCAACCTCACCCACGCCTGGTGAGGTTCAATCTCATCATCACTAGGTGAGGTCGCACTCACCTAGCTATTGGCGAGGCAAGGGCTCCTCGTTAATTGTTGGGCAAATGCACCTTCACCTAGCAACAATAAGGTCAAGACTCACCTTTGCCAGATCCAACGAGGGCTTGCCTCGTCCAGCAACGGCGAGGACTTACCTCACTAGTGGCCAAGTAGCGTCGAACTCGCCCCGCTGGTGAGGCTCGCCTCACCGGTCGCTAATCAAGATAGGTCTTGCCTAGCCATTGGTGAGGCGAGCTCAATCTCGCCCAACGATGGAAAGGTCAAGCCTCGCCAAGAGTAGGGGGTGGGCGAGCTCGCCCTCGCCAACCAGTGGTAAGGTGAGATGGGTGATTGGCTAGACGAAGAAAGAAGAGGAAAAAAAAACAGAGAAAGAAAAAATTATTAAAACATTTGAAAAAAATAAGTAAAAAATTGCTCATATCATTGTTTGTCGAACGGTTGGCACTCACTGGTGTCTACGTCAGCGCTGGCCAGCCAATTTAGTTAAATGGATTGAATTGGCACAATTGCAAAATATTTATAACTAAATTGGCCAAATTTTTTTTTTGAATTGAATTGACAAAATTGCAATAAATTTACAACTTTTTTGGTAATTCTCCCACTAGGCACCCAAAGTGGCGGCTGCTCGCTCGCCTCTGTTGAAACTAAAATCAGCTACTATGCATCTAGTGGGTGCTCGGATAATCCCTCTTGATTTTGCAAGGCCTCCGAAAATTTGTGTTTTTAAATATGTTTTAAACCTTTTTTTCCATTATTGCATACACCTAAGAACACATAAAGAGTAATTAGATTTTTATCTATCTAGATGTTCTTGTTGAGAAAATTATGGGAGATTGTGAGAAATACTGAGACGTGATTGCATGGATGTAATCTAGGGTTGAGAAGTGCTTGAGAAATTAAATGTGTAATTCTCTAGTTTTTTCATTATATAACTTTTGCCACTTTGAGCGTGTAATTCCCTAGATTTTCCGTAGTGGTTGCCGCTTCTTTTTCCACCGTCGTCCAACGACTCTAACCAACCAAACCAAGAAAAATTCCCATGTGTTCTTGGCTATTTCTTGTTTATTTTCTCTTGTTATTTCGCTACTGAGGTGGATTGCTAGTCCTATTACGTAACTAATTTCTTCTTTAACAAAGTGAATAGGAATTATAAAAACTTAGGAGTCTATTTTTTAATTGTGAAATATCTAAACCCCGACAGTATCAAGTACGTTATTCAAACTTGCAAATCTAAACATATCCACGAAACTTTTAAATACAACTTTTCTTTTCAATTTTTCAAATGTCAAATTTAATCTTTTAAAATTTTTAATATTCGGAAAATAACCAATGCGAATTATTGTCTCGTAGTCCACACAATATAATACCAAGAGTAATTTCCTTTTTCTTTTTTTTTTTATAACAAATTAACATCAAGTATAATTAAGGCCGTTTCCCTGACTTTCTTAGGGCCTTAATTTTCTTAGAAGTAAAAGCAAAATTAATACCTTTTCTGTTTCTTTTTATTGGTGAAAACTCCTATTCCAAGTCCATTTTCAAGAAATCATGGAGCAAAGGCGACTATTTGCCGAATCTTTCAATCAACATCAGGATGCATAGAGGTTAACACGGTAGAAATTGTTCGACTGTGGATGAGAATGAAGTCTGCAATTTTTGAATATCATTTCATCTTGTTTCGGCATGCATAAAAAGGAGAAAGTGGAAGAAAAAGACGCTAACCAATAGTATTTGTAGTCATGTACGTCAAGTACCCTAATTAGCGCAAAGTCGCCCTTTAGACTTAGTCATTGTCCCCACCCACCCCCCGCGGGGGTTTTTCTTTTCTCTCTCCGTGGAAGAAATTTTGGTTTACTGTTTTTCATGCCCACCATCGACTTATCAATATGGATCCAAACAAAGATAGAAATTACAAGGGGAAAAAAAGAAGATTTTGTGTGGATTATTTAACAATGAAACTTAAAATCATGTTATTTTACGTGGGCAACAGTACTTATGTCGTGAATATATTTCTAGTTTGAGCAAGTTATCTAAGAAACGATTTCTTATTTTTGATAGAAATAATGAAAGGGCAAATAAGATGAGTGTCATATTTTCTCTACGTGAGCTTTTTGAGTGAATTCTCCGTGAGAAATTGAAAAATAATTCTTGTGGGTTTGTTTTGGGTGTAATTTAGGGCTGGAAAACTTGAGTGATTGAAACTCTATAATTCTCCAATTTGATTGGTAAATTATCTGCTACTATCTCTCTCAATAGAGTAAGTACTGATTTTCAGACCGAATCACGTAAATCTCTAATACATATATACATATATACATATGTATATAGATTATATATATAGTGTTCCTCATTTATTCCTTTGGCATAATTGATTAGCTTCCGCATTATATTACAATAATTGGTTTTAAAGTCATGATTTTGGAGTTGAATTAGGGCTTTTGCTTATTGGAGTACTGTTTGGGAATTCCGTTATTGCAATTATACTTTAAGCAAAAATTGAGAATGAGAAGTTTAAGGAGAGGAATAACTTTAGGTTGTGAAGCATTAAAATGCGTGGCTTGTTAACCACCCGAGGTTTAAGTGTTGAATGGTAACTGTAAATTGCTAAAAACTGTGAAAGCGGCCCATAAAGTAGAGTAATGGAGAAGGCGAAGAGCATAATCTTGTTGACTCTGTCAGATGAGGTATTGATTGAAGTGGCCAAAGAGAAGAATGTCGCAGCGTTGTGAGCAAGATTTGAGGCATTTTTATCTAATGAAGGGTTTGCACAATTGCTTGTATATGTTGAAAAGTATGTTTTGATTTCGGATGGTTGAAGGCACATCCATTATAGCCCATTACATGAGTTTAACAAACTCATGATGTACTTGAAGAACGACAATGAGTTCTTACCTGATGAAAAACAATGCATGATGTTGTTGGCATTTCATTTCTATTGGATTCTTTTTAGCACTATCCTGATTTGCTGCTGCAAGGGATGATACGATTATCTTGGAAGAGGTCAAGTCTGCCTTATTTGATAGGAAACGGCAAAAGAAGTTACGAAAAAGATAACTTAGCACATGACACGACACAGAGTTTGGTTATCCAAGGTAGATAAGAACAAAGAGCGTTTGAAGGTAGCAAATGGAAGAGCCGTTCTCAATTAAGGCCAACTTTTGGAACCATTGATGCTATCATTATAAGGAGGCAAGGCATTACATGAGAGATTGTCCAAAGTACAAGGGGTATAGGAGTTAAGGTGGAGTTTGCAAACAATAGTTATATTACCACTGTAGCAAATAATAATTACAGTGATGCCTATAATGTGTTAATAGTCACTACAAGTTCATTAGGTGATGAATGGGTGCTTAACTCTAGATATTCTTATCATTAGCATTATCCTGATTTGCTACTACAAGGGGCAATATGATTACCTTGGAAGAGGTCAAGTTCCCCTTGTTTTCTAGGGAATCCGAAAGAAGTTATGAGAAGATAACTTAGCACAAGATACGACACAGAGTTTGGTTATCTAGGGTAGATAAGAACAAAGAGCATTTGCAGGTAGCAAATGGAATAGCCATTCTCAATTTAGGTCCAACATTTGGAACCATTGATGTTATCTCCATAATGAGGTAGTTGTTACGAAATCGCACGTCGATTCCAGAAAAATAACGCTCGTAAACAATTCACCAAGCAGAATATAATAATAAAATAACAGAATCAGATGAACACGCTAGAAAATTTGTTATCGAAGTTCACCCAGACCTGGGCTACGTTTCCGCGCAGATACACTCTGCGAATCCACTAGACTTCAAAAAAAGTTGGAATACAACAATGATCTTCTCTCAAGATCAGGGCACAAAGAAATTGAGAACCCCCATAAAGAAAAAACTCATTTTTTTCTTTTCTGTTTTTCTTGCCTCTCTATTTCCTTTTTTAGTGTCTTGACGGCTAGGGTTTTGCCATCGCTAATATAAATGTATCACTTTTAACCTAAAAACAAATCTGATAGAAAAGACAAAAAAAACCCCTAAAAACAAATATTTGGCTTCATCTATAACAATCTCCCATTTGAAGACAAATATACCCAAGCACCAAGCAACTTTGCATCCATCTTCTTTAAAAATAGTAGTTGAAAAACTTGTGCCTCTGCAATACTCTTTATCAATCAACATGGAGTAATACCAATGGTAGTAGTACAGAAAATATGCTTCTCTCTATCTACTACCTTGGTCAACATGTCAGCTGGATTCTTCGAGTCATCAATCTTCTGTAACTTTAACTCATTATCTTTCAATGCTGATCTGATAAAGTGATAACGCTTCTTAGTATGTATGGTCCTTGAGTGATAAGCTGCATTCTTTGCTAAGTGCACTGCACTTTGACTATCACTCCAAAGTGTATTGACTGGCTGTTTTCGATGTAACTCCTCCATGTAATATTGTAACCATATGATTTCTTTAGAGGTTTCTGTGATTGCCACATATTCTGCCTTTGTCGTCAATAAAGCCACTACTTTTTGTAGTTGAGATACCCAGCTCACTGCTATACCTGCAACTGTAAAGACATATCGAGTGGTACTCTTACCACTATCTCGATCACCTGAATGATCTGCATTTACATAACCCTGCAACTCTAGAGATGTACCACCATAACAAAGTAAGTAATTGGAAGTACCTGCTAGATATCTCAATATCCATTTCACTGCATTCCAATGCTCTCTGCTTGAGTTCTGCATATATCGACTCACAACTCCCACTGTTTGTGTAATGTCTGGTCTCGTGCTCACCATGGCATACATCAAACTCCCCACTGCTGATGCATATGGAACTACCGCCATCTCATATTTCAAAACTTGAGTGCTTAGACACATATCCTTGGAAAGTTTGGAGTGACTCGCTAGAGGAGTTGCAACCGGTTTTGCCTTGTCCATGTTAAATCTCTTTAATACCTTGTTCACATAATCTTCCTGCGACAACCATAATTTCTTATTTTTCCTGTCCCTGATGATTCTCATGCCTAAAATATTCTTGGCCTCTCCCAAGTCTTTCATAGCAAACTCTGATGATAACATCTTCACTTCTACGATTCTTTTTATATTGGAACTAGCCACTAGCATGTCATCCACATATAAAGAGAGATACACAATGTCACCATTATCATACTTGTGAAAATAAACACAACGATCAAATTCACAGTGTGCAAATCCTTTTTCATTCATGAAACCATCAAATTTTAAGTACCATTGCCGCGGAGCTTGTTTAAAACCATACAAGCTTTTCTTCAAGCAACATACCATGTGCTCCTTACCTTTGACTTCAAAACCCTTAGGTTGTGCCATGTATAATTCTTCATCTAAGTCACCGTGTAAAAACGTTGTTTTTACGTCTAACTGCTCAAGATGAAGATCCTCCACTACAACTATACTCAGCAGAACTCTAATTGATATCATTTTCATTACAGGTGAAATATCTCGGAGTGATCGATCATTTCTTTTTTAGAAAAGCCCTTAACTACAAGTCTCGCCTTGTATTTAATGCTACCATCTGCTTCATTCTTAATCTTGTACACCCATTTGTTTAATAAAGCTTTTTTACCTGTGGGCAACTTGATCAACTCCCAAGTTTTATTATGAAGTAACGAGCTCATCTCATCTTTCATAGCACACTCCCACTGCAAGTGAGACGTGTCTACCTTTGCCTCATCGTAAGTCTCTAGTTCTCCTGAATCTATATATAAGACATGGCTCAAAACAGTATTAAATGATGGATCAAAAATTATCTTTGGCTTTCTCACATGTGTAGACCTCCTCAAGACCGGTACTTCAGGGTTGTTAGTCTGCTCCGAATCATTGCATTCCTCTTGAACTACCTCTTCACTGATAATAGGCTCATCTTGAATCTCTCTTTCAAGTGCACTTTGATCTACTGGAAACATCTTCATGGGCATTGTGTCTAATTCAACATATACTGGTTCTACTACTTTCTCATGCTCTGTTTGACGATCCTTGTACATCTTTTCTTCATGGAATACCACATTGCGACTGTGGATGACTTTGTTATTCTCATAATCCCAAAGCCTATAGCCATACTCGTCACCACCGTATCCGATAAAGACGCACTTCTGGGACTTAGCATCAAGCTTTTTCCTATCCTCCTTGTCAATCAAAGCATATGCAATACAACCAAACACCCTTAGATGTGAATAATTAATCTTTTTACCTGACCACTATTCTTGTGGTATTTCTCCATCCAACGCACTAGATGGACTTCTGTTGATAAGATAAATAGCTGCATCAACTGTGGCAGCCCATAAGTGTAGCGGGAGACCCGCGTGTAGTCTCATGCATCTCGCACGTTCTAGAATAGTCCTGTTCATTCTTTCAGCTACATCATTCTCTTGAGGAGTTCTAGGAACAGTCTTTAACCCATGTATGCCCTCTCGACTCAAAAATTCTGCAAATTCCTTACTTATGTATTCACCACCATTATCAGACTTCAGAGCTTTAATCTGATAACCTATCTCTTTTTCTACCATGGTTTTCCACATTCTAAACATCTCAAATACTTCTGACTTTTCTCTATGAGCATAGACCTAAGTCTTCCTTGTTGCATCATCAATGAAGGTGACAAAATATCTTTTACCACCATAAGAGAGTTCTTGAGCAGGTCCCCATACATCAGTATAAACCAACTCTAGCTTCTGACCTTTATTTTGTTGCCATTCAATTGAAAACTAACAGCCTTCTGTTTTCCATAAATGCAACTCTCACAAAAATCTAACTCAACTTTTTGTAAACTCAAAAGTAATTTCCTCGAGTGTAACTGCTTTGGACATTTTTCACCAAGATGTCCCAAACAATAATACCAAAGAGTAGACAAATTACCTGTAGCTATTGTAGTTGCAACCATATCATTGATATTGTCTCCTTGGAGAAGGTAAAGTGTACTCGTACGCTTTCTCTTTGCTACTACTCTTGCCCCTGAGGTTATCTTCCATTCTCCGCATCCAAAGGTTATTACCAAACCTTCTTGGTCAAGTTTACTGGTTGAAATCAGATTTTTCTTTAATTCCGGAATATGCCTAGTTTCATGTAAAACTAGACGTCCTCCTCCTGAGATGTTCACAGTCACGGTTCCTTAACAATGGGACACATGTGGCCATTTCCCACAACCACTTGTCCGAAATCTCCATTGACATAATCATCAAATATGTCTCTTTGTGAGGTGCAATGAAAAGAAGCACCATAATCAATAAACCATTTATCTGTTGTCAAGTTAAACCCTGCAGACAAACACAAGTTATCTAGCAAAGATTCATCGCTAACCACATTAGCTCATTGATTCTCATCTTGCTGCTCCTTTTTGTAGGCTTCACACTGAAACCTCCAGTGTCCAGTTTTGTGACAAAACCAACACTCATCTTTTGCAACCTGTCTCTTACCCCTTGATTGTGATCTGCCACGCCCGCTGAATTTTCCTCTACTTTTACTTCTTTCATGATTCTCCACTGTGAGTGCCGTTGAAGATGTAGATGCAGAAAAATTATCTCCACCTGAGACTTTCCTTTGCATCTCTTCATCCATGATACTACTCACAGCATCATCAAGAGTTAAATCATCCTTCATGGTGCTTGAAATTCCCTACACTGCAGTATTGTAGTTTTCTAGAAGAGAACATAAAAATAATAAAGCTTGAAGCTTCATATTTAAATTTATGCCTACAGATTCCAATTGACCCGTGACCTGCGTGAAACTATTAATATGCTCTGCCACAGAACCTCTATCAGATAACTTCATATTAACCAGTTTCTTCAGCAAAAATACCTAATTTGATGTGGACGGCTTTTCATAAATATTCGTTAGAATATCCATGGCTTCTTTTGCAGTTTTTGCTTTCGCGATGTGGTACCCTGTCTTTTTCGTCAACCCTAAACGAATCACACCTAATGCCTTTCGATCAAGAATTTTCCATCCGGCTTCTGCTGTTGGATCCACTTCCGCCATCTCGGGTTTCCAACCCTCAAGTGGTGCATAGAGATCTTTTTGATAAAGATAATCCTCTATTTGTAGTTTCCACCATCCAAAATCCTCTCCATTGAACTTATCGATTCTGATTTTATCTTTTTCCATGCTGTTTGCTTTCGATCGAACATCACCGAAAACCCTCGATGTTCTCGATTAGCCAACCCAGGCTTTGATACTAGTTGTTACGAAATTGCACGTCGATTCCAGAAAAATAACGCTCGCAAACAATTCACTAAGCAGAATATAATAATAAAATAACAGAATCAGATGAACACGCCAGAAAATTTGTTATTGAAGTTCACCCAGACTTGGGCTACGTCTCCGCGCAGAGGCATTCTGTGAATCCACTAGACTTCGAAAAAAGTTGGAATACAACGATGATCTTCTCTCAAGATCGGAGCACAAAGAGATTGAGAACCCCCATTAAAAAATTTAAAAAAAAAAACTCACTTTTTTCTTCTCTTTTTTTCTTGCCTCTCTATTCCTTTTTTAGTGTCTTGACGGCTAGGGTCTTGCCATCGCTAATATAAATGTATCACTTTTAACCTAAAAGCAAATCTTATAGAAAAGATAAAAAAAAAACCCCTAAAAACAAATATTTGGTTTCATCTATAACGGTAGTACACTACATGAGAGATTGTCCGAAGTACAAGGGGTATAAGAGTTAAGGCGAAGTCTGCAAATGATAGTTATATTATTACTATAGCAGATAATAATTCCAGTGATGCCTATAATTTATTAATAGTCCCCACGAGTTCATCAAGTGATGGATAGGTGCTTAACCTTGGATGTTCTTGTCATTTAACTTCTCATAGACACTGATTTACTACTTATCACGGAAGGGGGTAAGGTGCTTATAGGAACTGGTATTGCTTGTGAAGTTTTAGAGATTGGAACAATTTTAGATTAAGATGCACGCTAGAGTAGTGCAAATAATGACTAATGTAAGGCATGTGCCATAACTAAGAAAGAAATTTATCTCACTGAGTGTTCTTGATAGGTTTAGATACCATATCTCCATTGAAGGTAGAGTTTTGAAGATTGATCGAGGTGTGCTTACACTAATGTGGTGGAAGATAGACTACAGGCTATGGCACCCCTCGACGGCCCCCAATCCGTTAGGGTCGCCACAGCCTGCCAATCGCTTTCTCTCAAAAGATATCCGTTACTTGTCTTTTATAAAAAGGGGTTTAAAGAAGGATCGAGGTCCTTAGACTTTTTTTTTTTTTTTGAAAAACTGTCCCAGCGCAACTTATTAGCTAAAGCAAAATTGAGTCTCACCATCTCTCACTCCAAAAATTGAGTCTCACCATCTCTCACTCCAAAAATTGAGTCTCACCATCTCTCACTCCAATAACCATAATGCAATGCCCACCAACTACACATCATATGAAAAGATAAGGCCGAACCACTTTTATTTATATATTTTCATGATGGATTTTCTCGGGTCGGTACAACTAAAAAGAAAGGCCAAGACTTTTAACTACACTCGGCCATAACCCAAAAGATATCTCGACCCCTATAATGATCACGTGTCATCCTCCATCTATCAGTGTCGACTACTCTCAAAAAACGTCAGCTCTCTACCCCTCACGCGGCCATCACACCCATCCTAGCGCGTTGGGCGGTGGTGGCAGCAACATCCCCCGAATCACTCCATCTCAGCAGACGTGGACCGACAAAAACTCTTGAATGACCGGGCCCCCAGCCAGGCCCACATTGTACATGACCAGCACGCGAACTCGCACAAACGTTAGACCGGGGATGGTAACGCAATCAATCTCCGAACACTCTGCCTCCACGTCAAATGGGAGGCCATAGAAGGTACTCCGCATGACCAGAGTAAAAGGCATCTTCCTAATCTGAAATGTTGGTCCCTGAAAGGGTGAGTATAGCCACTCAGCAGGTAAAAGATCCAATAAACTACTCAACGCATCACACAATACAATCTCAACATCATAGCATAGTACATGTCATCCATGCATCCAAGCATAACTTACCTTGCAGCCATGCATATGTCATCATACAATATGTGCATACAACCATGCACTCACCATCAAGCATCCACACATATACCATGCCTCATGTACACATACCATCATACCATAGGTGCACATACAACCATGCACTCATATACATTATATCATACAGCCATGCATACATGTCACCATACCATGCATGATTCAATTTCCAATTTTTATCTTTCAAATCGATCACCACATCTTTCTTTCCCGGATCAGTAATTGCATTCCATATTTTATCACTCGCACCCCAACTTGGCATTGCGAGAAAACCTCTAGCACACACCACCAGGCATCCGGTACCCCCATATTCCGGGCATCTTGCATCCCAACTGGCATCATGAGGCATTCCCCGGGCACAAACCTCCGAGGCTTCCGGCACCCAACCATTCCGGGCATCTCAAAACTCCCGAGGACATCCGGGCATGTATCACAATACAACCGGGCATCCGGCACCCCCCATCCTGGGCATCCTGACACTCCCAGGGCATTATCGGCCCACCTCCAACAGTCTCCTCATTCATCATAATTTATATTCACCAATTTATGTCTCACAATCAACATGGCACATGATGTAATGGCAACAAAGTCAAATTCAGCATTTGATTCTATATGCAATGCCAAATATCATCACATGCTCAGCAAGATTCAATCTCCTCAATCAATATAATTCATGGGGCTCATCCAAAACAGAATAATCATAAATTACAACATTTGAAATTCGCACAATCCAGCTTACACAGTTTTAGAAAATATTTCCATTAAATACCCAAATGGCCTTTAAAAATTATGAAATTCGAACATGTGATAGTCAAGACATAATGGCAGATATTTCATAAAGGACACTGCACCAAAAGACCCTCATATCATGCGGTATAGACCGAATTTCACAGCACCATTATCATAACTACTTAACTTGCACAGTTTTCGAAACAATTTCAGTTAAAATAGGCAAATGAACTTCAAAAATTATGAAATTTGAATATGTTGCAGGGAAGACATAAAGAAAAATACTTCATGAAGAACACTTTAACAAAAGAGTTTCATACAAAATGATATGATCCACGTATTGAAACTGATTAAGTCCGAACGCATCAGATTACAGGGCTTTAGAAATATTTCCGATTCAATACCCTAATAACCTTCAAAATTAATGAAATTCGACTATGTTGTAGTCAAGGTCCTAGGGTAGGCTTTTCATGAAGTAATCAAAGTCAAATTCGTTCTAGATGATTTAATATAGACGGTTAAAGCTTCTATTTCAATACCGAAGTTTCCAGATTTGATTACTTCCGAAAAACCACAATTTCACCTGTCTATTCTTATTAGTTTTCTCTAAATTTTTTATATGTTAAACCTCAGGATGTCCTTTACAAAAGGATAACCTTACAGTCCATGCATTCATCAAAGGTAGTTACCGAAATCTCCAGATTCAGTCTCTCCGAAAAATACAGATTTCACCCACTTATACTTGTTCTTTTTGTCCCAACTTCGAGTATGTTATATTTCAAGAAATCCTTAACAACTTTCATTTAGAAGTCACGGCAAAAATTCAACTCAAACAACACATGCAAACCAATAGAACATCCAAGGTCGAACTGTTTCTCAAGAACAGTTTACTAGTCTCAAACATCCCTCTCAAAACTTCAACTTTTAACACCCTAAACATCCGAATTCTTTCACCATTCAAGCACACATACTAGACATAACATGCAAGAGCAGATTAAGGATCCCAACTTGCCTCTATACCGAGCAAACAGCAAGCACACGGACGGCGACGAGCGACGGACGCATGGCGGACGGTCGATGGACAGCTCTCCTCCTTTCCTCTCTTCTTCCGCACGCTCACTCTCCCTTTCTCTCTCGATTTCTCTCTTTCTCTCGGTAGCTCTCCCTCTCTCTCTCTCTCCGGCGACGCTTCCCCTTCATCATCAACTGGTTCCCTCAATTTTCCTCTCCTCAATGATTAACAATCATCTTTTGCATGAAGAACACTTGGACAAAGGGAATCAACACTTGGCAAAATCTTCATGCAAAGGAGTGGGCCTCTCATGGGCCGGTTCCTCCTTGGTCGACAGCCCAATGGGACTCCATGCCGGGCTTGAGGCCAGTCATGGGCCGGCGGCTCCTCCTCCTCCTTTGGGCTTCGCGGCTGGGCCCAAATGGTCGAGGGGTGGGGCTTCTTGTGGGCTGGTCTTGAGCTAATATTTTGGCCCACACCTCATCCTAATAATCCTCCTTAAACCTTAATTTTATAAACACCTAATTGAAATTTATAAATCAACAAAACTTTGTGACCTATCTTAATAAATTCCAATCCATAATCCCTCATGGCCAAAAATAGAATTTTTTTTCTATCAAATAATTATTCACCATAAGCTTGGCCAAAGTCTTAATGCAAGACATAAATTAAAACACCCTTAAAGATTGGCAAGGAATTCTAGGATGCCACACAGGTTGTATCTCCTCTTTGGGAAAATAGTGATTGGCTCTTGTGCTAGATTCTCTGAGGTTTTTGGTCAAGAGACGACCCAATTGTGACACATGAGACTCCAATATATGAGTGAGAAGGAGATGCTTCTTCTGAGTCAAAGGGTTCTACTAGGAGATCACCAAATTAAGGCACTGGAGTTCTGTGAATATTGTGACACTGGTGGTCAGTAGAGAGTGAAGTTCAGTACAATAATTCACCGAATCTTAGAGACTTTAGGCTACACACACTCAGACTAATGGGACCCTCTCAAGTTTCGTTTAAGGGTGGTGCATGTATGTGTTGTCCTTTGTTAGTGATGTTTTGGGGAAAGTATGAATTTGTCTTCTTTAGCACAAGATTGAGGTGTTTGGTTGGCTCAAGTCTTGAAAGGTGATTGGAAGGAAAATCACACACACGCACATGCACACACACACGCACATGCACACACACACACACATGCACACACACGCACGCACGCACGCACGCACACACGCGCGCACACACTCACACACTCTAATATAAGATATAATAGAGCAAATAAGAAGAGTGTCGGATTTTCTCTTAGTGAGTTTTTTGTGGGAGTTTGTGAGATAATACTTGTGAGTTTACTTTCAGTGTAATCTAGGGTTGAAAAACACTTGAGTAATTAAGTGATTGAAACTTTGAAATTGTCTGATTTGATTAGTGGATTATCTATGACTAGCTCTCCTTGTAGAAGGGATACTCATACTTGGACGTAAATCTCTAATTTTCTTAATAATTCCTTATTTTATTTCTTTTGTGGTTTCATGTTGATTTAATTGCAAGAACCAATTAGCTTCCACTTTATAGTACAGCACTAATATTGTGTGAATTGGGCTTAAATTTATTCATTTTGGTTGTGCTTTTCATCAAAGAAAATAACTAATTTGGCTTTAGGATTCTCCGTTTGGATTAGTGGATTATTTGCAACTAGCTCTTCTCATAGAGGAGGTATCCATATTCGAATTGAACCATGTAAATCTTTGGTGTCCTTCATTATTTTTCATTATCTTTCTAGGGATTTTGGATAGGTTTAATTGCAAGATCCAATTAGCTTTTGCGTTATATTACAACACTAATATTTTGTGAATTGGGATAAAATGAATTCATTTGGTAGTGCTTTAATCGAATTAAAGCTTTGGCGATAGATATGCTTAGTCAGCATTATGCACCTAGTTTTCTTGGAATTTTACTATGGGTGTTGAGATGAAAAGAAACACAAAGAAAAATCACAAGACTAAGTCGACATTCATGGAGTCAATTAAAGCAATTGTGAGGTGTCAATATCGATTATTCTGATAATCATCTCACCTCTAGGTCAATAATAATGATCTTCTATGGTCTAAACACTAACATGCTAATTTAACTCAGTTTAGAATTTTCAAGTCCACTTTATAATTTTAAATATGGAGATTAATTATGCAACTTAGTACTTCAATACCAACATAGTGCAATCCCCATGTCTAATCACTGAAGTGAACCTTAATATAATTAGAATGATGAGTAACCCTTCCTATGACATTCTTGAATTAATTCATTGAGATATTGTTTGCTTTAAGTTGTCTCATACCCAGCTTCACAGTTTTGTCATTTGACGTACAAGTGGACATCTTCCTAAGAAGTCACCCATCTTAGAAATGCTCCAACCTAAGCATACTTCATTTTGGAGTTCCAAAACTAAGCATTACTATTACATTAAAAGGTGTCTCCCTGAGTTAATTCTAATTTTCACATAAATATCTTAGAATCGCTCTTCCCCTATTCGATGCACAGTTTGTTTCATTCTTGTCCCCTTTGCCATCCTAAAAGCCTACCTAGAACTGGTCCTTGTTTAAACTCGTTGGACTCGATGACCATTCCTTGCCCTTGTTGGATTGAGTCGTTACAAGTCCACCAACTTCCATATGGTTTATTCTTGAACCATATACTTACTGGAGGGGGTCTCACTCTGATATCATATTGGGATATCTCTAAATTAACTCACTGAGGTATTGTCCACTTTGACATGTCCCATACCGAGCCTTACGATTTCGTCCTTTGGCATACAAGTGGGAGACTTTCCCAAGAGATCACTCATTTAAGACTCTTAACTTTAGAGTGCTCTCACCTAAGCACTCTTAACTTTAGAGTTCCAAATTTAAGCATTGTTGTTACGTTAAAACGCGCTTCTATGAACTAATTTTAGAAGTCTATTAGGTGTTGCTCCTTGTCCAGAGTCTCTAATCTCGGCAATCACTCCCTGCTCTTATCGGACCAAGACATTACACATCCAATAAGGGAAAACTACCCAAAATGTCTTAAAAAGAATGTATGACTGCTAATACAGTTTTAAAATTTTCAATTTGGCCAATATTCATTGACTTTTTAATGTGGTCCATTCGGCTAACCTAGGTCAGTAAATTATAACATGGAGATATAGTCAACATTAAGCGTCCTATGTGGTAGAACCAACGTCAGATGTGGACAATTTAAGCTAAAATGACGTCATTTTGCTTTTCTTTTTTTTTTTTTATAAAAAAAATTATGTTCTTTCGCTTTGTTCTTTTCTTTTTATTTTTTTTCAATCCCACTCTAATTCTTCCCTCTTTTAGGCTTTTACTCTTTTTTTTTTTTTTTTTTTCAGAGAGTGAAATTTGAATCTCATGCCTAAAACTAAATGTCCCGACCCTACCCAAGTCCCTTACCATTGGCCACATGCCTAGTAGGCTTTTATTTCTATTTGACAATGCATCTTCTTTCTCTCCTCCCTTCTTTCTTCTACTTTATCTAGCAACATGATATCCGCTCAAGAGGGTCTCGGCTGTGGTTGTTGGTGATGCCAACTAAGGGTCTTGAATCGAGAGTCAACGAGCGATGATATGTTTTGGCGATTTAGGGCAGTGACAAGGCAAGCTTTGAATGAGCAACTTTATAATCTTGGGATAATTATTCGAGAAGTCGTAAATTTATTGTTCAAGATTGTGTGAGCAACTAATGTGCAAAAAGAGACTCATAGTAGTTAGGGTTGGAGTGCTAGCAGCTCTAGGATTGTGTGAAGAACTCATATCAATTTACCTTAGAGTATTGTCAATTCACTTTTCAACTTGTTAGTTGATTATTGATATAACTTACAAATGTGGCGATTGACATAATTAATTCGTGGGTTAATACCTTAAATAACCCTAAATTGGTACACCTACAACAAATTTATCCCAAAATAATTTTTTGACCACCAAAAACTCTAAACTAATACATATGTAACAATTTTATCCCACACTAATTTTTTGACCGTTAAAAAACTTCAAACTGATATACCCATGACAAATTTATACCAAATTAATTTTTTTTATCATCAAAAACCTCAAATTGGTATACTTGTAACAAATTTATCTTCTATTAACTTCCATCAAATTTTACCATTCAATTTGCTGACGTGGCAAGTTCATGTGAAAATCCATAGAGTTAATGCTATGGAAAATCCCAAATCTGTCATAGGTTTATCTTAATTTATTATATGAGTACTGTTAAATTTTCATAGATATCCCAATTTACGATTTTTAATAATATTTACCCTATGAATTTTCACATGGACTTGCCATGACACCATACTATGTCACCATGTGTAATTTAGGTGAGCAAATTTAACCTTTAAATTAGATGGAAGTTAACGAAAGATAAATTTATCACAATTGTACTAGTTTGAAGTTTTTGGTGGTCAAAAAATTAGTTTGAGATAAATTTATTATGGGGGTATTTGTTTGAGATTTTTTATGGTCAAAAAAATTATTTGGGTTAAATTTATCATAAGTATTACCAGTTTGGGGTTTTTAGGGTCTTAACCCTTAATTCATCAAATGGCCGGGTTTGGAGGATCATACGACAAAAATGCAATTTCACCAAATCCATAAACTCAATCCATGCAAACATTTATTTCCGAATTCTCTCTTAATTTATGTTATCTAGTACTAGTCTAGGGAAAATGGAAATGAATGACATGTTCCGATTCCTCCACATCTCTTATATTTTCTTTGATGTCATCTATAAGCTGTATTAGAGAATACGTGATAACGCTAATCTCCTCTCTTTAAGTCTATAATCAAACATAGATATTGAATTACTGCCACTAATGCATCACAATGCTGTCAGAGCAGTCTGAGGATACAAGACCGACCCCCATTGGCTCCAAGCTGTAGCTTTTCTTACTCTTCAGCTACCCAGTTCACGCCAAGTTCCAGGCTGATAAATTCGTAATCAAGGGTTGATTAAGCAACATGATTAGAACCGCAACATTGCAATAAATTAACTTTAAGTGAGCTGAACTGTTCAACATCGAACCAAATGGTTGTCTTTCTTCTGTTGCACTGTACAGTGCGCAAACCGAATCTTTGTAGGTTTGAACACCCACAGATCGACCAATAACAAAACGCTAATCCGTGCGAAGTTAACCATCACACCAAGAGACGAGTTCTTCGCAGGTCATTGCACCCAAAAGAGCACCAGCATTATCAACCGAGGCCTTGGCAGATGCATTTGAACTTCCGCTCTAAGTTACGAAAAAAATGAAACGGCCGCCTTTTGTTTGCTTTCTTTTTGAAACAAAGAAAAAGCCAATCATCGACTGAGTAGGAGAAGAGTAGGAGACAGGGGCTATGGTTTTACGTGTTTATGCAGACACACGTGACCAACAATTGATAGTTCCTCTGAAGAAATTTCCTCCGATCAGAATAAAGAAAAGAGAACCAGATCAAGAGGTGAGATTGTTTCCCCTTTCTAAATGCATTGCGGTTCAATTCAGTGATTATACATGCAGGACTACACTATGGTCGGATTAGAGTACTAAGTTACACTATTAATCTGCATATATTCTTAACTGAGTTTAAATTTGCATATTGAGTTTTTTTTTTTTTTTTTTTTTTTGCTGTGGACGATCTAGAATTCACATATATAAATGTGTTTAGATTGGAGGAGATGATTGTTACTTATTGAAGATAATTGCCAAAATGTTATTATTCTATTGTTCAGATGCTCAGTTCAAAATCTTTCAATTTGATCAATGTATCCTAAACTTTTTGATTATTTGCAAATATAGTCATTCCCATCAATTTTGTCCAGAAATTTCCGATGTAGATGCCAGCTATCTTACATAGCGTAGCTAGTTCTGTCGTAGTGCAATATATTATGAATTTATATATTTATTTAATATATTCTTTTTTTATTTTTTATTAATTTTATTTGTTTTTTTTCCAACCGTATTCGGCAAGGCTTAGGTGACCCTTGCTTGCCATAGTGGAAAAAACTAATAAAATTTTTAATTTTTTTGTATTGTAAAAATTATTTACGTCAGTGCCAATGCCACATAGGAAGGTTGGCATCTATGTCAACAATTTTCGATCAAAATTTATTGGAATAATTATAATGACAAATTGACAAAAGGTTTAGGGTAACTTGCCCAAATTAAAATATTTAGTATTGAATTGACACTGGTTTGTAATTCTTTTAGTAATTTTCTTATTATTTATCCAAAGATAAGGATATTAGAGTAATCAAACGATGGTCTTAATCCACTAGATTAACATGGACTCAGTCTTATGGTTATTCTTTACATTTCTTTTCATCTCATCAACCGAAGTAAATTTCCAACAAGATCGGTGCATGATATTGATTAAGCATACCTATTCCTAATACTGAAATGGTTCTTTTTGCTCAAAGAAGAACCGAAAAGAATAAATTTTCAAGTCAAGTCATGCAAATCAATGGTAAATTGGGTGGCAAATGGGTGGCTTGGGTTAGTTTGAGTGGGTGATAAATGGGTTTGACCCAAATCCATCCATTTAATATTTGTTTCCTAAATAATTTAGATAACCTATACTCAACCCAATTGAACCCGCCGGTTTAATCCATCCAAAACATAGAGAAAAAAGCCCAATAATTCTAGATGTCATTTCTTGTCCTTTAAACTAACTTGGAAAAAAAAATTAAAAAATTAAAAAAATAAACATCTCTAGTCCCTCCTCCTCTTACTCTACCGCCACCGCCGCATCCCATCCGCCTCCCTCTCCACCCCCGAGCTGCCGCCTCCACCGCCTTCTCCACCGCTGTCCCCAACCATCACCAGTTCCAAGCCCCCTCAAATCCTCTCCATCTCCAATTACAACTCCAATCTAGGCTAAACCCTAACTCCTCGACCGGCAATGGCGAGATCTCTGATCCTCCGAGCTCTGATCTCCCTCCTCCCCTTCCTCTCCACCTCCCTCTCTCTCGAAAACCCCAAGCGTCGGGAGAGTCGTCGTATTGCTCAACGACTTGGCCATCAAGTTGTCGCACTCCCTCTACTTCAAGTCCCTCCATTCTCGTGGCTACGACCTCGACTACAAGCTCGCCAACACATGAAAATTAAAAAGGACAAAAAATGTAATTGAAAAAAAGAAAGAAAAAGAAAGTAACAAAGATTTTCCCGTGTTTCTCTGCGTTCGCTTTTTCTTCTCCTACCTGAGGCTCTGCGATCGGAGAACGGAAACCCTAAGAGAGAGTGGGGTTGGGGAGGGAAGGAAGGAGAGGATTGCAGAGGGGAGGCAAAATAGGAATTTGCAACTCCTGCCTGCCGGTGGCCTGTAGCCAGTCCTCGTTGGCGGCACTGTGGCGGCTCTCGCCGTAGCACCTGACCCCGCCACAGCTGCTCCTTAGTCCGAATATGAAGGGGGTCTGCAAGAACAAGCCTCAGACTCCAGCCAACGTCGTCCAGCAAACACGGGAGCTCCTCGCCTACGTCGAACGCAGCGAGAAGCCTTACGAGAACAAGCTCAAGGAGAAGGTTCAGCTTGTTCCTGTTTTTTTCTCCTTTTTTTTTTTTCCCCTTTTCCTCTATTTGTCTTTTTTTAAGCTAAATGGGCTGTAAGTGAGTTTGGTTTTAGATCCATTTAAACCCACTTAAAATTAGACTTACCACTCAAACTCATTTATCAAAGTTTTTTTTTTTTGATTGGTCATTTAGCAAAAGTTGACTAGCTTATACATGACCCAGCTCATTAAATATGGGTTAAATATAGTTTTCAACCTATTTTGACATCTCTAGTGATAACTAATCTCGATATCTACCATTCACATAAAATCATATGATTTGAACTTTCACCATCAAATAATCCACAAAAAACATATTACTTTTTTTTTTTTTCTATCGTTCATCAAAACTCTATCAATGAGTTGATCTAAGTTAGAGTTGCCTTTAAAAAAAAGGTAAAAAAGGTCCACACGGGCATGAGATAAACCAAAATTTTCGTGAGAGAGAGAGAGAGAGACCAACAAAATGACTAGATGGAAGAGAATTTGTGCTAATAGGGTACTTGACGCACGTGACTGCAAATACTATTTCTAAGTGTCTTTCTCCTACTTTCTCCTTAGGTGGACCAACAAAATGACTAGATGGAAGAGGAGAATTTGTGCTAATAGGGTACTCGACGCACATGACTGCAAATACTTTTTCTAAGTGTCTTTCTCCTACTTTCTCCTTAGGTGGACCAACAAAATGACTAGATGGAAGAGGAAAATTTGTGCTAATAGGGTACTTGACGCACATGACTGCAAATACTATTTCTAAGTGTCTTTCTCCCACTTTCTCCTTTTTTCTACATGCTCAGATGAGAGCAAATGATATCTATATAGCCAAAATTTGATTCAGACGTTGTTCTAATCCACAGTTGAACAATTTCTGGCGTGTTAGCCTCTATGCATCCTGGTGTCGATTGAAGGATTCGGCGAATAGTCGTGTTTGCTCCATGATTTCTTGAAAATGGACTTGAAATGGGAGTTTCCACCAAAACGAAGAAAGAGAAAAAGTCCTGTTTCCCCGCAAGAAAATCAAAGCCCGAAGAAAGAAAACTGAGTCAAAGCAACGACCTTGATTATATTTTATGTTCTTTTTTTGGGAAAAGTAGAATTACCCTTGGTAGTAAATTGGATGGAATGTGGAGAGAATAATTCGCGTTGGTTACTTTCCAATATTTAATATTATACAAAAAGTCGATTTAAAAGTTTAGTAGATATGTCAAAATTTAAAACTTTGAATAACGTATTCATTCGATTGATCTTTTATTCTTAACCAGCTATTCGGTTTGATATGGTTAAAATTGAGAGGGACGGTACATATTTATTTAGATAGTAAACAAGAAAGTAAATCAAACGTGAAACATGGACAGAGGGGACCATGGTTCATGGCCCCATTAGCCTCCCTTTCTCTTATGACACTTATGAACTATTATGATCAGTCGACGTTTTGATATTTTAAAATATAATTCACTTGGTCGAGAAGAAACTCCCTCTCATGCAATCCACCATAATAGTGAGATAATCAAAGATGATAAACAAGAAATTGTCAAGAACACTATATAGATATCCACTCTACAAACTTCGCCCTTGGACCTCTCCTAAAATTATATCCGATCTTGTTCAATGCACAGCATCACATGTGCTTAACACCACAAATTACCTCAGTCAGTAAATATTTGATCCGTATCTGAACCAAGCACACAATATAAATTTGATTTCCTGATCATCAAGTATCATAAAAATGAAAAAAATTTAGATCGTCCAATCAAATTAATGACTCGTGATTTATTTGATTCATGAAGAAAGTGAGGTAACTTGTGAGTTAAATTTATTCGTTGAAAGTGAAACTTGCTTTGCGATGGAAAATGATATGAAATTAAAGGATCCCATTCTTCACGTTCTTCACGAGTTTCTTTCCCTTTGAAGCCTCACTTTCCCCCCACGAGCTTGAATTTTGTCAGATTGCTTCCCTAGAAAGGAGATGATGGAGAGCCTTATCGCTTTTGGGAGACTTGCGAGCTTGGTTGGCCGAAATTAATGGCGGGAGAGAAGTTCGCGACAGACCCCTAGGACGTGACGTCACAAGACCCGTACCGCTTTGTCGCTTTTTAGAAGAGATTCGCAACGTTTTATTAATGTGACAATTTCTGTAACTGCTACGTTTCTCATGAATAAATTGCGATTTCACATCCTACTTCGAGACTACCGTTGATGAGACTTGAAATGATTGTCAAGATTACTAACCATTTAAATTTAGATATTGGAAAGAAAAAAATTTCTCTAGAATCTGACATGAATAAAATCATTATTGTGATGTTTGTTGTCTCCACCGTCCTTGTATTGGTCAACATCACTATCGGAAATACCATCGCTGATCGTTCACATTAATTAATTCTCAATTAGGCAAATAGGAATAATTCAACAAAGGAGAGTGAAATGCCGGAAAAAGGTGGAAAAGATGGTCAAATTAGACGGGGTGAAGAAAAGCTCACGAAAAAATTGATTACGTTGAAATAAAATTGCTAGGATTCAAGAGAAAAGAAATTAAAAAAAAAAAAAAAGACTTAACTCCTAGTCCAAGAGAATTTAATATTACACTGTGCACAAGCTCCAATGCAAACTGCTATCCCCACCGTCCATGTAGTGGTCAACATCATTACAGGAAGGTCATCACCAACTGTACACGTTAATTAATTTTCTATCAGGTGGATAGAAATAATTCAATGAAAGAAAGTGAAATGCAATAAAAAGGTGGAAAAGATGATCAAATTGAACAAGGTGAAGAAAAGCTCGCAGGAAAATTGATGACGTTGAAATAAAATTCCTCGGATCCAAGAAAAAATAAAATAAAACAAAAAAAGACTAAACTCCTAATGCAAGAAAATCTAATATTTATACTAGGTACAAGCTTCAATACAAACTATTGTAGCCACCACTCGTATAGTGGTCAACATCATTATCGGGAAGGCTATCGTGGACCATTCACATTTGATTAATTTTCGATCGGGCGGATAGAAATAATTCAACGAAAGAGATTGCCTTAGGAAAAAAGGTAGAAAAGGTGGTCAAATTGGACAATGTGAAGAAAAGCTCTCTAAAAATTGATGACGTTAAAAAAGAATTCCTAGGACCTAAGAAAAATAAAATAAAATAAAAAAGACTAAACTCCTTGTCCAAGAGAATTTAATATTTACATGGGTACAAGCTCCAATGCAATGTATCGTGATTTGTCACATTTATTAAGCAATAAAGTGCTTCGAATTATATTTGTACATGTGGATTTTCTCTCGAATTAAATTCCTTTCAATCATTAATGACTATTCAACAGACCCTATAGTATGTATTTCGCTCGGATTGATTGATGGACATTTCGTAGATAATATGTCACATTATTATAATGAAATGATAAAATCGAATTGTGCGATGCTAAGCATTTTTTATAATTAATGATGCAAATTAAGCTTGCGCTACAAGAGGCAAATTCTTGTTTTTGAAGATGAGGACTTCAATCCTCTCGATAGAAAGTGACCGCAGCTTTGGTGTTCCTACCCGGACTAAGGACAGGCGATAAAGATTTTAATGACTTTTAGCCATGTCATGTCAAGCCATTGGTCCAAAAAGGGTAAACAAACCCAAAAAGAAGTTTTGCCGTCGGGCATAAGAAAGGGAACAATTTAGGCACCCAAACTTGGATAGATGATAGTGGAAAGATCTTTATCATAACATTAGCGAGAGAGAGAGAGAGAGAGAGAGAGAGAGAGAGAGAGAGGATTATTAGAGGAAATTATGAAAATCTAGGAACGCATATGATGTTTAATCTCGAACCCATGGTTAAATTAAGACAAATTGAAGCACGGTGCAAAGAAGATTGTCCACAAACCATATTTTCCACTCTTAATTTGTCGTTGCAACTATCCGCTTAATCAATAATTAACCATCAAATTATTGGTTGATGAGGTTGATTATAAATTTTCTTTATGCTAATTGTAATTTACTCTACATTAACAGTGTTTATTATAGAGAATAGATTTATGCAGAAGCTTGAGGGATTTTTTTTTTTTTTTATAGAATAAACTCAATATACTAGGGTCATCCCATAACCTAGATGCATGTTTAAGAACTTGTACATAAAGCCGCAATCTAATATGGAAAAATATCCCATGCTATAAAAATTAGTACAGGAACCAGGAAGGTCATAATTTTTGGTGCCGCAGCTAGGTAGAAAAAGTCACATTAAAATTTGTGAAAAATGCCAATGTCATTCATGATTATACAAGCAATTAATTATTTGCCGGTCATCAGACAAAAAGATTGTTTATAACTTATTAAATGTGCAAACGCAAGAAATTGATATTTGAAAGACTAAGTTTGTCACGGAATATTTAAATGACTAAATAATGAATAGAAACTATTGATAAAAATACTCTACACAAAGAATTTGCATTTATGGAAAAGTAAAGATTTTTAAGGTTTAAAATATTTTTAAGTAGGTTGTTGTAGGTTAAAAAATATCCAAATTAAAATAATGAAAAATGTGAAAGATAAAATAAAACTATGAATTTACTCATCGCGGACACAGTATTCGTAAAATAGGTAATCAAGGATATTCTAAAACGCATTTATAGTAGTCCCTCAACTACATGGCGCAAGAATTGATCATGTGACTATAACTATACGCAAATAGCATATCTCTTCCTTTTATAGTCAATTTTGTCATTCCAATCTCGTAGACTATACTCTCGACTATAGCATAGCATGTGCAATGGGAAAGTGATTATTAAATCTATTAAATCAAGAGATCTTCATCTAGAAGTAAACATGTAAAAGAATTAGCCCCGATCCCTTCAAATTACATATCTGATATTCAATTTATTTACCTACTTCTGTTACTGAAATTCCCGTAACTTTACATTAACAAAAAAAAAATTAAATGATTAATTCACTTATTACTTGTTATATAATCTTTATGTAGGAAAGTACTTCAGTTTTCAACTTAATTATGTCGTTTATACTCTTAGTCAAGTGCTAGTCAGGTGCTATAATATGACAATTTTACTTGTATAATTAAGTTTTTAATTGTAATCGAATCAAAATCTGTGATATAGACATAGTTTTTCTAATACTCTCGATTTCTTGTTAACTGCAAGATAATGAGAAATGTATATGTAAGTATATCGTTATGTGCTAGCAATTTTTGACATACTTATTCAACTTATATGAATATCATGTAATATGGAAATTTTTTCTCAATTAGCGTGTGATGGAAAATTCTGGAAATTTCATTTTTAAATTTGGTCATATATTATTTAGAATGACTTTTTTTTTTTTAAAGAATTTTTTTGCTCACTTGATTTAACTTTTTGAAGTGCAATGATCTGAAACTTTTACACTATACAAATGTTAATACATAAATTTTCACAGTAATTTTTTCGCTGACATTATAAAATGTAACTGATATTATAATGTTTTGGGTACCAAAAATGTACTTTTTGCTTAGTAAAGATAAAAAATAAAAAATAAAAATGAACACTTCCTAACCATAAGTTCAAAGACCAATGGTGAATCCGTATTCTACGCCTTTTTCTTCATGTTGTATCTAATTACTATTAGAGCTTGTACATGGACGAAGCAACTCCAAGATAAGATACATTCTGAATGTAATAACGTCTTCTTTGTCAAGTGCAAAAATACATGATAATGAAAGCCAATGAATTTGTTAGCATTTATACCATGCATTCCACAATTCATTACCATGAAGCACGAGATTCTGCAATTAGAGCCATACCCGAATTTTTGCCGGTGAAATGTTAAATGTAGAGCCCACATATCCTTTTTTTTTTTTTTTTACACGTTCCATATTTATTATCGTTGATTTGAATAGTTGGTCCAATTATTAAAACGCAACTATCTAATCGATGGTAGTGAAAGTGGGTTATGTAGAAAGATAAGTATATGGGTTATGTATCGTCTGAAAATCCAATTTTTGCCAGGTCAATTGAATAACTAGACAAGCTATAAAACCAAAATAGCCGTGAGCCGTAAGAAAGGGGAAACTGTTTTATTTAGGCAGCCGACATAGAGGGGGTGTGAGAAGGCAAAGAAAAGAAAACCCCGCACTCAAGAACTTCTAGAGAGAGGAACCAAGAAAAGGAAGAAGATACATGGGACCACACTCAACCCCGCCTTCCAATAATGTAATAATGCCACTTTGACAAAACATCATAAACAATTGCAAAATCTAGTCACCACGGTTTAGATTCTCCGAATTCCTTCACCTCTCTCTCTCTCCCCCCACAATAACCACCACCACCACCACCACCACCACCACCTATAAATCCCTCCCATTCCCACTCTTCACCGCTAATACATCCTCTCAAAACTCCCATCTCTGTACGTTGTTCATATCATCGCACTTCCCATCTATCCCTCCTCAATCTCCATGGATTTTGAATTTCAAGAATCCGACATAGTTTTCACCGATCAAGATCAAGCAACCCTGGATCGGAGCAGCGACGAGGATGAGCATGATTACTACAGTTTCTGCAATACAATGGTAGGGCTGATTCAGGACAACTCAAGGAAGTGTGGCAAATTGGAAAAGAAGAATAAAATGACAAACTCGCCGCCGGTCGATATCCCGGAAACTTTTATCCAGTCCCCTGAATTTCATTACGCATTCGAAGAGGGGGACGACGAAGGGGAGGTTGTGCCGCCACACTTGATTGTCGAGCGGCGCGTGGCTGCGAGGATGGTGTCTTCGGTGCGCTTTAGCCATGGGAGGACGCTTAAGGGGAGATATTTGAGCGAAGTGCGGAATTCAATTCTTAGAATGACCGGCTTTTTGGAGTCATGAGAAGATTGCTTTTGGGGATTTCATTATCATTACCTTGCACACAAAAAATATCCAAAAAAAAGGGGAAGGAAAATGTCAAAAAAAGAAAAAGGAAAGGGTCATTTTCCTTTTTTTTCCTTCTTTTTCTTCATCTCCATTTTCTTGATGTCTGT
This sequence comes from Eucalyptus microcorys, assembly GCA_014182515.1. Lineage (NCBI taxonomy): Eukaryota > Viridiplantae > Streptophyta > Magnoliopsida > Myrtales > Myrtaceae > Eucalyptus > Eucalyptus microcorys. The sequence continues at coordinate 4,557,659 of CM024565.1, read as the reverse complement.
TCAGTTTCTTTGTAGATCATCATTCAGTGCAATGATGTGGGGAACTTCGGATTCAAAATCAGAAATGTGTAAATGTAGGTTCTTATGCAATTCATTCTACTTCCTTAAAATTCATGTACAGACAGCTTGTTGCGTTGATGGTGGGTTTAATGTGTATTGCTTGAAAACCCTACCCGAAAACTGTTATCCAAGGGAGGGGTTTTCTTTATTGTTTTTCGTATGATTGTATAAAGAGTATAGTGGAAGCTATTGCAGGTATTTGGAGAGAGAAAGAAAAGGTATTGCAGGTCATGGGGTTTTTCAATTATAATTAGAAGTAATTAATATATATATGTAAATAATAGGGAAATAATACAAAATTGTTATATAAAATGATATGGTAGACTTTGAGTGATCGTTTAAATCGATAAATTATATTTAACATCAATTTATAAAGCTTGTCATGTCATTTCGCATAACAAATATTGTGATCTGTCTTCCATACTGTCTCTGTAGTTACAAAAGAAATCCTCGTCTTAAGTAATTATTAATCGAATGTAAGACTATCATGGTATGTAAAATATTGGTTAAATAATCACAGATATTTAATATTGAGGGTTTACTGTGAATGAAAGAAATAATTGATGTTTCTGGGTTGCTGCCTGTCCGTGCTTTGTGCTTTGGAAGCAAGATATAAAAAAATATAGAAATCAACCGGCATGATTATGTCTTTTAATCTTATCTAAAGGAAGACATAGATTCGGCTCTTTTTAGGGCAAAAAATTAGGGGATAACGTCGCACGTGTCATTTCACAATTATAAACAAAAGGAGTTAATATCATGTACACCGACAACAAATTTACCAAAAATTATTTTTTTTATTACAAAAATTCTAAATTGATATACTTATAATAAATTTACTGGAAACTAATTTTTTTGACTAACAAAAACCCCATTCTACTACATTCGTAACAAATTTACTCTCTATTAGTTTTTGTTAAATCGAATTAATACTACAGAAAATCACAGATTGGTACATTGATAATAGACGGAGGGTAAAATTCCAAACAGTATACCGGTCAATTGTCATGTGTTATCTAACTTAGCAATTTAATGATAAAATTTAACGGAGAATAAATTTATTACAAATTTGCTAGTTTGGGTTTTTTTATGGTTAAAAAAATTAATTTGATATAAATTTATCACAAGTGTACCACTTTAAAGTTCTTTTTAGTATTGATTCTAAAAAATAGCTCTTTCGACCAGCACATCATCATCAATATTAAATAATCATAGTTACTAGATGCATTCACTTTGATGAGATTGTTGATAAGCATAGTGAGGAAAATAATTAAAAGACGACAAGATTCTTGGACGCTTTGGGTCATATGATTTTTTTTTTTTTTTTGGGCATATGGGTCATATGATTGATTGCCTAGTGCTTTACAACGTTGTCTACTGTACATCCCCAGATTTGGATGCTTGTGATTGTTCACATTGATGGTGAATAAGAAGAAAACTAGGCATCACAATTATACGTTTCATATTGTAATGATTAAGCACTAGAGGATTCACTTAACATGTCAACCATTTCTTTTAGAAACTAGTTTTTTCTTTTCTTTTCTAGAAACTAATTAATCGATGAAAATTGATTTTCTGACATTTTTTGGGACTTTCGATAGTTTGGACGGAGGAAAACTACTCAACAATTTTTTTATTTTTTGGCACTTTCTACCCATATGTTTGACTCTCTATGCTTTTTAGGTTTCTTGAGGTAGATGAATTGACTGGCACAGCGTGAAAATCGTGAGGCGACGTGTTGGCACACGGCTTCCAACCAACGACGACCCGCCACGTTTCCAATGAATACAAAAGCTTGTCCCGAGAGGGGACCGAATAACGTCATGCTCACGCACTGCCTTACGTGGACAGCACCATGGCCAGAAAATTCTTGCAGCGACATATTCTATCAAGAGCCCCCGAAATAAAATAAGATTTTACATGTTCTGTATTAAATATTTTGGGGTTTCACAATGTCAGATTTTCACTGGTTAAACTTCTATATTGGGAGGGAGCGTGTGTGTTTATCTGTTTTTTAAGTTACAATAATTGCTTTCGCAGATAAGGAAACAACGAGGAAAGAGAGCGACATGTGAGAAGGAGAAGAAGAGATCAGAGAGTCAAACTAGGTTTTGCTTTGTTTTGTGCGTGTGTGGGTGTGTTGTAGTTCCTAACCCAATCAAACCCCAAGACTTGAGAGAAGTATATTATAATGAGTTTGAAGCAAGTGATTTGGTTGTTGGGATGCAAATGGATCTGCATGACGAATGCATATTCTCTTCGGAAACTTGTCAATCCCAATTTTGTTGGTTGAAGCATTCAAAAAAAGATGAGATTGGTGGAGAATTGCTAGGAGGAGAAGTTTTATCCATAAGTTCATTTGGTAATAAGAGAGTGGAATATTCGGCCACCTACTCTAGGGTTTTCGTTTTCGACAACCATATTCTATGTTTCCTAATTTTGTTTCATTTCTTGGATCAAAAAACCAACTAACAACGGAAAAAAAGTGTTCATGCAATCGGATTCCAGAAAAAAACGTAATGCTGGTACTTTATATTTTTTAAGATTTTATTTCATTGATAATGGGAGTTCCATCTTCAGTCCACTTAATTACCAATATATTCGGTAATGAGTTTCAAAACTGGCTCATCAAGACATGCAATATCAGTCCATAAACTATGCATGAATACGATCAGTCGTTCCTCATCGATAACAGAGTAATTTGAAGCATCCTAATTTGAAAATGTTCAAATATTTGTAGTGTGTTTTTTTAGAGAAATAGCTCTCGATAGAGAAAAGGCTACCTAAAGAAAAGGAGGACATCTTGAATAATCATATAATCACGTCGTCTTAATGGGAAAAGGAAAAAAAATAATTCACCTTTCAAATATATTGTAGCTGATGATGTGTCCAAAAAATTGATTTCTTTATACTAGCAATGCAACGTGGACCCAAAAATCACCAGTAAATTAACTATTGCCTTATTCAGAATCATTATTCCCATGGCATATGACCAAAAGAAGGTTAAAGTTCTTTAATCTAAGCGCCAAAGGGGTGTCACTCTCAAATTATTTATCTAAACATTGCACTTTTCCGATTTGATTAGACAAATGTAGCATTTTCGTGCGGGCACCACTTTCTACGCTCAACGTAACAAAAATACCCAAAAAAAAGGAAAGAAAAGAAGTTTTCATGCAACTAGTTTCTTTTGAATCGCTTGCTTTATTCTTTGAAATTAGGGTTTTATAGGACTTTGCTATCACGAAAATGATCCATCATCATTTCATGCACACAAATATAATGATGGTCAACTAAGAGAGGGAGACGTGATGGTAAGAGTTCCCCACGATTTGCGCTCTGAATGCAATTGACATCGACCTAATCCTTTAATTTTGATTGCAAGGGTCGAGCAAGTTCTTAAGTTTCCAGAAGATATCCACACCAGTCATGCTAAAAAGCTAACTTATGGAATATACCAATTGGAAAATATATGTTAGATATATTAAAATAAGTCCACAAAATAGGCAATTAAATGATATTGTAACTGAGGCATTGACATCCTAGTAGTGGTCTGTCGACATAGAATTTAGCGTTCAATTTTATAAAGTGATTCAAGTATACTTAAGTTTATCTGTGACTTCAATCTTTTCAAGTGGGGCACATCATGATTGTATTTTCATCAACGTGATGCTGTACTTCTTTATTTGTTTCATTTTAGGGATTACATTGGAATATTCAATATTTTAGTAGCTAGCAAATAAGATTCGATTAGATTAGAATATAGATAGCATTTCCCCATAGAGATTTCTTGGACATTGCGAGCAAGATCACGACTATTATCAATGAATAAGAGAGTTGTATAAAATTCATTTCGACATTCCAAGTTTTAATCTGTATTTCTAGCCATACAATAATAGAAATCTTCCTTGACATACGACGACGCCTTAATCGGTACACACTTGTTCTATGGAAAAAATGCCTAGCTGACTGCACTGTTATTTTGCCTAGAGAAAAGTTACAATCTGCATCCCATAATTTCCCAAGGTAACCGAATGACTTTTTTTTCTTTTGTTTTTTTTTTTAATTCTGATTTCCTTGGGAAATCAAAATGATTATCATAAATAACAATTTTTTTTTTCTAAAAGTGAGTTTAAAGGGAAAAAAAAACCATAAAAGTACTAATGACCAAAATCCAGGTAATCTCAAGTATGAAATAATATTTATTTGATTTAAATCTTCTATTACATCTTATGGTTATGTTTCTTTTACTTAGTTTACATCACTCTTCAATCATATTTTTGTAAGCAATGCAGGTAATTATTTTTAGAAAAATATTTTTCAAATCATTAATTTTCTGCAAAATGTTCCACATAAGTAATTTCTTGCTAAAATTGGTTGAAAATGACTAAATTGGAAAATTATCAAAAGATTTCGGACTAAATTGTCTAAATTGAAAATTTTAGGACCGAATTGGCCCAATGCAATAAATTTAGAGTTTTTGGACAATTTTCCATCCACATCTCTTCCATTTCCTACATTCCCACTTCCGTTTAATTTTGCGTAAGCTGGATGAGAGAATTCTTAGTAATCCTATTCTCCTATCTCCAAGTCTTTAATCAAATATAGAAATTTTATTCCAGCACTAATGCTTCGCAATGCATCTAAAGCAATTTGAGAATATAAGACCAACCCAAGTGGCTCCGAGCTGTAGCTTTTCGTACTCTCATAGCAACCCACTTCGCGCCAAGTTCCAGGCACATAACTTCCTAATCAAGGGTTGATTAAGCAACACGATTAGAGCCAGAACATTCCAATAATTAACGTAATCAAGCTGAACTATACAATGTTGCGTTGGGAATACACTATACATTGTGCAAACCGAATCTTTGTTGGTTTCGAACACCCACAGATCTACCTTAGGGAAAACCCTAATCCTTGTGAAGTTAATATCTTCCACAAAATCAATAGACCCATAGACGAGTTCGTTGCAAGTCATTTCATTGAACCCAGAAGAGCACCAACGTTTTTAACGTGAGGCCTCAACAGATGCATTTAAGCTTCTGCTCTAAGTTACTTAGTAAAATCAGCGGCCGTCTTTTATGCGAATTCTTTCCAAACAAAGACAAAGCAATAAATGAATGGTTATTTACTTTGGTCAAACCAAAACCAAAACCAATAAATTTCAACCCAATTCACAAAAAAATTATCCTCAACTAATACGCTATCAAGGTAAAATCACATAATTTAAGTTTTAGCAACAAATAATCCATGCAAAATCTTATATTTTTCTTTTAATTTATTTCATTCTTTGAAACCGTATTGATGATTCGATTCAAATTAGGATCGCCCTTGCAAGAAGGGGGGGAAGCAAAGTCAACTTGGACATGATAAAACATAATTTAGAGAGAGAGAGAGAGAGAGAGAGAGAGAGAGATGGACCAACACAAAGCTTACACGTAAGAGGAGAATTTGTGCTAACTAGGGTACTTGACGTACATTCACTCCATTTTCTGAAAATGACTGCAAATACTATTTCGAAATATCTTTTCTCACACATTTTCATTTTTCTGCATTAAAGAGAGAAAATGATTTTAGGGACATGTATAAAAAAACAATTTCTAAACTTAACGTATTAATACTAATTTAACTATAAATCTTTCAATTTGACAAATTTAGTAAAAAATATTTTTACATTGGTGCCAACTCAATCTATCCAGCTAATTTAGATAAGAAATCACTAACGTGGACCCGACCTCCTTATGTGGCATAGCAGACGTTGATGTAAACATATTTTAATAATTTTTTTGAAATTTTTAATTTTTAATTTTATTTTGTTTTTTCTCTCTTTCTCCTCTTCATTTTGGCTGGCGAGGGTCACTAGTAACCCTTGCCGACCATTGGACAACGGCCAGCAAGTCCTCACTAGCTGTTGAATTGGTACAAATGCAAAAGTTTTATGATTAAATTGATTCTATTGAAATATTTAAGACTAAATTCGTACCAATGCAATAAATCTAAAAACTTTTTCGGTACTTCTCACAATATTTATATCTACAAAATTGATACAGACATTGTTCTTATCTACACTTGAAGAATTTCTAGCGTGTTAGCGTCTATGCAAAGTGGTAATAATTGAAAGATTCGGCGAATAGTCGCCTTGCTACATGATTTCTTGATTGTGGAATTGAACAGGAGTTTTCACCAATAAAAAGAAAGAGAAAAAAAAGTTTTCATTTGGCTTCTACCCCCAGGAAAATTCAAGCCCTAAGAAAGAAAACTTAGTCAAGAAAATGACCTTGATATTATATTGTGCGGACTGTCGAGACAATAAATGATGTTGGTTATTTTCCAAAATTAAATGGCCATATTTTAGAATTAAAATTAGGAAGATTGAAAAAAAGTTAATTTTCTAGTGATTAGTAGAAAATAATCAAATTTGAAAGTTTTAGTAACGTATTTATTCGATTGATCTTTTGCTAAAATACCACTGTTGTTACATGCGGATCATGTGTTTTACAAAAATTGGAGGGGATAGTGAATATTAATTTAGATAGCTAAAAAGAAACGCGGACGGAGATGTCTCAATTAGCCTCCCTTTCTTCTTACAACATTTGTGACCTCCGTTAAGTAGTTGAAGTTTAGATATTTTAAATTGTAAAGACAGATTCCCAAGTTATTATAATCCCTACTCACTTTGTTAAGAAGAAATTCGTTATATAATAAGGCTATGTGATCACCACAATGGTGAGATAATACGAGAAAATAAACGAGAAATTGTCAGGAATCCATAGGAAGTTTACATGGTTCAGTTGGTTGAACTATGTGATGTTTTGACTGTTATGGCTAAAACTATCACCTAAAGGGGGTGAATAGGTAATTGTGTGAAAATAAAAGAATTTAAACAAATATTGCAGCAAGACAACTTCTGATGAAATTGTCAAATCTTATCGGTGTACAATTCTATATTTATAATTAAAAATGAGTAAAGGATAGAGAATTGCACATTAAAGTTTATTGTGGTTCGGATTTTGCAAGCTTACGTTCACTCTCCTGTATTACAGCCTATTGGCTAGAATCCACCGATAAAAATCGATGAAAGATTATAAGAACTGAGTTAAGAACACTCCACTCCTCACACACCATTAGCCTCTAACAGATTAGACATTTTCCTTACAAAGACGAATGTATAAGATCACAAAGCACTATTCAGATTTTGGAATTAAAAGCTTCAATTCTTGTGAATGTGTATTCTATTTCCTTCAGCTTTGAAACCTCTTCTTATACTTCTCCTAGTCTAAGCTAATCGTTGGACATATCTCCAGGAGAATTATCCAGCCAATTTACCCATTGGTCTGGATCTCGTCAAGAAAATCTGATTGCTTCGAGATCGCCGAGGGTAAAAGTTCACATATCTCTTTGCTGCTCATACAATAGTCCGAGTTTCCAAAAGTTCAATGTTTAGGATTGGAAAGAATATTTTGCCTCAAGTAAGATGTTCAAGGAAAGTTGAATATTCGCTAGAAATTTAGGAAGACTTTCCTTTTGAAACTCCTTATAAATATGACAGGGAATCCAATCAATCGCCACTAGTTGTTGCACGAGTATTTTGACTCTTTCTTAACTATTTGATAGAAAATGTAAGAAAGGAAAATAAGTCACGGCTCTGATTCCGATTAACATCATCTGATCATGTCTCATTAGACTTTCCACCTGAAAATATTTTATATTAGAATCTAAGTTTCTAAGTTTTGTCAGTCATCAAAATCACTTAGGGAATGTTTTCTCAATAATCTCCCCCTTTTTTTTATGATGACAAAACTTGTTCAAGCAAAACTTTTTAAAGAGATAAAAATTTGAGATTTAAATAGCTCTTGATTAAAGCCAAATATGAAAATGAGGTGCAGTTAAACTATAAGCATATCTAAATGAATATTTAGCAAGATTCTTATAGCTAAAGGTCTGAATTTAAAAGACATGGAATAAAGAAAAAACATTTTGCCAATCCCTTAGGCTTTTGCGATGTTCAGAGTCTTAAAATACCTGCAGAAATAATATTAGTGCAGTGAAGTTCGCAACTTCAGTTCTACAACTCCAGTTCTGCTAGCCCTTCTCTCCCTTTTTGTCAACAATAAAAAATATACTAGATAAAGCATAATATTATAGGCAAACTATAGCATGAAGTGTAGTCCAATTGGTTCCAACACGGAAATGATCCACAAACAAACCAAGCATTAAAACAATCCAAACTTCAAGAAATAATGCAAATAAGGAAAGTTATTTGGAGGATGGTTGATTTGGGTTAGGATTTGGAATCAGAGCCATAGATGGAATGAGAGCAAGAGATGGAACTCTGTGATTTGAAGGTAGTTGAACAAGAACATAACATTGCATATTTTCCAAAATACGCTCCATTGTTGTCATTATGGTGTCCAACGCTTCCACTTGAGTTTTGAGAAAGACACTTTAGTTCTTCAGTTCTTTCTCCATTTTGTCCTTGTGTTCTTTCATACTGAGTAAAGTCCGCAGGAACAACCTGTCTTTTGTATTATCAATCATCTTGAAGCATCAACTTCTACTCCAAATCTCATCACCATACTAATATTCTCTTACCTTTGTTTATTAGCTTCAGAACCCCCTTCAACATTTGCAACTCATTTCCCTTTATCCTGCACAACTAGGTCAAAAGAATGAACATGATTAGTAATTTGCTCACCAATCATGCTAGTAGTTCCAACATGGATGAAAGCAAGGTCAATAGCAAAGAGATCAGCAACAACAGATTCTAGAGCCATAGGAGTGCTTCATGAATTGCTCGAGTATCTGGAAGATTAGGAAGAGCTCCAACCATTGTGTCAGATACTTCTTGACCTTTTTGAACATTATCAGGACCCCTCAATAGTGCTTTCATTAACAAAATTTCCTTTGTTAGCATCATCAGTGGAGTCCATGGGAATGTTTTCTAGTAGAGGCTCCATAGGGTCTTCTGCATGATTAAGCTCCCCTTGAATAGATGCTATGACTTGAGATGATTTAGCTTCAATAGCTCCTATATTAGAGACTGAACCCTGCTCTCCAATAATGATTTGATCTTGAGCAAGTTCCTAATACTTAGTGATGTCCTGGTCTCTAGCAGGGTCCTGATGCTTAAATGCAATATCAACATTCTCTGGATTATTAGTTAGATCAACATCCACGATACTGGCTTGATCATCTATTGTTTTGAGTTGATCTTCAGCATCCTTTTGCTATTGTTCTTCAACAATGACTTCGTCTATCTAATCAGTGACCATCCCTGTTCTCGTTTCTCTTTCGGCTTCATTCTCTTCATCAACATCATTAGAGTTAGGCTGATATACATCAATGATGTCATCTAAATCAACTGTATCTTCTTTGGATTTCTCCAGCATTTCTTCATTGAGCCTTTGTAAAAAGGCTTGAGAACTTTGTCTCTATTCAGCAATTCGCCTTCTCTTGGTGGGGTGATCAACTGGATCTAGCACTACTTCATCTGCATCCACTTTCAAAAGTTTACCTTTTGTGTTTTTCCAACCTTCAACAGTGTGCCTGAAACTCATTTTTATCATCATTTGCTCTTCCACCTATGGTGGAGGTAGTTGAGCCTTGCTCAACTTCCTTGGAATCTCAATGTTCAATTCAAAACAGTTCTATACATATGCTGTAGAACAAGATGAGTAATAGAAAATGAGTGACCGTTCAAGATTGCCCATATCAATTTGGCTTCATAGTAAGAAATGTCAATTGTGGAAGATCCTTTCGGTTTCAAGCAGTTATTAATAATTTTGTGAAGGCCAATTGGTCTCAAAGGAAACAACTGATGAAATACATGGGAGTAATCATCTCTAGTAAAATAAGGGATTCTAGAGAATTGTTTAAAGGCAACATTAGGATCAACATCTATAGCTTCAAATTATGAATACTTAACCCTCAAAATTTTTGCCAATTTCTATGCTTGGATTAGATATGGCTTATCAAACACAATGAACTCAATAGTGTCTGTTGAGTAAAACCAAAGTGTTGAATAAAAATATGCAGTCAGGGCAGGGAATGTAGGATATTCGGTAACATAAAGATCAGTTAGGAGTTGATCATCAAAAAATTGCTTAAGATGAATACCAATCGACTCGAAAAAGTCAATCTGGTTAATTATTCCCTTGTTCATCAAAGATCTCAAGTGTTGCTGATGCTTTTCAGATTTAATCAGTTTGTCTACATGATTCACATCAGTCACATATCTAGTGATTTTCCTTCTGAAATTGGCGTACATTTTTTTCATTGTTATCACCCCTTCGACCATCATTATCTATAGTAACAAACGTGTCAGCCACTTTCTCCTTCCCCTTTCTAGATTTGACTATACTTGAATCACTAGCACTAGGGGGGGACATGCTTCGATGGAATTAATGAACATTAACTCTAATGCCTCCTTACTTTCAAAACCGTGCTTAGCCAACAACCAATAAATAACATCTTCACTGTTCCCTAAAGCCTTGAGTGTTGCAATAGTTGATCTTAACTGAGAATACTCAAAAGAAAGTTTTGTACCTTCAACATTATCTGAAGAATCGGGCAAGTCAAAGAATTCAAGGCTTCCTCTAACTTTAGATTGTAATCTCACAATATGATTTGATTGTTATGAACCAAAAGGTCCAGGCTTCGACTTTAGAGTAGAATTTGGTGCCATGGTTTTTAAAAAGAAGAAAAGTTTTGATCTTTTGTCAAAAAAGAGGCTACAGGAAGGGTTTTTCACAGAGATGGTTCTTGGGTGTTTGAAGAAGGACAAAGAAAAAAGAAAAGTCTTCCTTCTTAAGGGATATGAACCATTGTGACTTAAAAATTTTAAAGAAGATCCGATTTTTGAGGGAAAATAAAGAAAAATTGTGAAACAGTGTTGGAAAGAATAAATAAAGCAATTTCCAATATGAAGAAATTTATTTTGCAATAAATTAAATAAGGAAAAGATAAATCATATCTAATATGCTTCTAAAAATATTCTTACTGCCAAAAATTTGAAATTGCAATAGTTGATCTGCCCAGCATCATTTGATGTACCCTGTCTTTAGATACTTGAGCAAATGTATTAATAATACCCAACTTATTGTGAATAAAATTAAAGGCCTTTTTCTCCAGAGGTCTTGTAAAAATGTCAACCAACTGATTTCTAGAATCAACAAACTGAATGTTTCCTTTACTGTTATTGATATGATTGAGTATGAAATAATGTTTAATTTCTATGAGCTTGGCCTTGGAATGTAAGATTGGATTTTTCGTCAGTTTAATGGCACTTGTGTTGTCACATTCGATCACTTTATTAGAGTCCTCTATTCCATAGTCCTTCAGTTGTTGCTACATCCAGAGGATTTTGGTGAAACAATTGCTCAATGCCACATATTCAGTTTTAGCAGTTGACAAGGCAACTGTTGATTGCTTTTTGGAGAACCAAAATACAAGCATGTTGCCAAATAACTAAGGAAGAAACACATCCTAAGTGCCACTTTTTTTTAAAAGTGAGACACTTAAGTGCCATCTCTGGTGAACCCCGCTGGAAATCTTATGTGGCAATTTTTTATTATTTTTCTCGCTTATGTGACTCGTCGGAGACCTAACTTGGCAAAGAAACACAAAAACGACGTCGTTTTTACGCGGATTCAAATTTTAATATAAAAATTAATCAAATTAAATAATAATAATAATAATAATAATAATAATAATAATAAGGAGGAGGAGGAGGGAAGAAGGAGACGATTGAGGGCTGAGCCCTTGCCGTCGCCACTGAGAAGGGCCGGTGATAATAGGGGGAGGGTTGACCAGGGTCGCCGGCCTCTCCTCCCTTGGTTTTTTTTAATAAATATATTTATTTTTATTTTTAAATTATTTAAATAAATTTAAGGAAGAATTTTAATTTTCTCATCATTCTCATCTCAAACTCGTCCTACATTAACTTAGCAAAATTCTTGCAAGGATTTTCATTAGAAGATCCAAATATAATGTCATTAACATAGATTTGTACCAATAAAATTTCCTCACCTTTCTCAAAATCATTCTGAGCGAGGAAAGTTGTTAACTTTTCATACCAAGCACAAAAGGCTTGTTTCAGTTTATACAGGGCCTTCTTTAGCTTGTAGACATGATTAGGTTTTCTTGGCTCCTCAAAACCTATAGGTTGTTCTACGAACACTTGCTCTTTGATGTATCAATTCAAGAAGGCACTCTTTACATCCATCTAGAAAAGTCTAAGACCATGAAAGCATGTGTAAGCAAGTAATTTGATCACTTCTAAGCATGCTATTGGTGCATAAGTCTCATTGTAGTCAGTTCCTTTTTGCGAGTAGTCTTTGGCGACCAATCTTGCTTTGTTTCTTGTGATTTTTCCTTGATCATTGAGCTTGTTCTTGTACACTCATTTTATTCTGATCATGGGATGGCCTTTGGGTCTAGGAACCAATTCCCATCCTTTGTTTATCCAGAATTGTTGAAGTTCCTCCTGCATTGCTTAGATCCAAATTCAATTGATAGGGCTTCCTCAGTATTTCATGGTTCAATCTCTAAAATGAGTGCCAAAGTACTGATGGCATCTTTTGGAGTTGATCTTGTTCTAATCGATGTCGTCGATAATCAAATCCTTTGGATGGCTTGACTTGTTCTTCCAATTTCTATTGAATTTGTCATTAGACATTTTGGATTTCTTATTGTCATGCTTATTAGTCTTTTCTTGTTGCTGAGGCTATTCATTTGGTTTTGAATCCTTGACTTCTTCTTGTGCTTGAATTGCGTTAGATGACTACCCTGCTTGATGAAAATCTTCTTGAGGATGAGTATTTTCATCAAACTTTATGTTGATAGACTCCTCTACTATGCGGGATCTTTTATAGTACACTCTGAAAGCCTTGCTCATAGTTGGGTATCCCATAAATATATCTTCTTCTGATCTTTTATCAAACTTACTAGGCTGGTCATTAGCATTTCTCAAGACAAAACATCTACAACCGAAAACTCTAAAATATGAAATGATTGGTTTCCTACCTTTGAAAAGCTCATAGGGTTGTTTTTTTTTTTTTTTCTAATGAAGATCAGAGGAAAACTTGATTGATGATGTAACATGCTGTAGAAACAGCTTCAGTCTAAAAATGTGATGTGATTTTTCTTTTTAAGAGAAAAGTTCTTGCCATTTCTTACAATGAGCTATTTTTCATATCTACTCCACTATTCTGTTTCGGTGTATAAGGAGTCAAAAATTGATGCTCAAAACTACTTTCTTCACAAAAGTTTTGGAAACTTTGATTTTTGAGCTCACCCCCGTGATCAATTCTAATGGAAGAAATGAAATAACCTTTTTCATTCTGAATCTTTTTGGCAAATTTTGAAAAATGAAAGAATGCTTAATGCTTGTGTGGCAGGAAGAAAACCCATATGTACTTTGTATAATCATCAACTATTACCAAACTATACCTTTCACGTCCCAAACTTCGTGTTCTTGTGGGTTCGAAGATGTCCATATGAAGAAGCTACAAAGCTATGTTAATATTGATATAATTGATAGGTTTGAAAGAACTTACCTATTTACCTGGAGCACGGATTAAGCAAACTATAGATCTTTCAAACTTTAGATTTGGCAACCCTCATACCTATTTCTTTGAGGAAAGCTTTGAAATTTGTTGGTGGTTATGTGTCCAAGCTTCCTGTACTAGAGATCTGACTCATCCTTGATAGAGATCAAATATTGAATGTCATCAGCTGTTATATCCGATAGGTAGATATTTCCATGTCTTCTTTCGGTAAACGAATGTTTCAAATCTTTGCTTATGCCTGAGCATTGGTCTTCTTGAAAGTAGATATTGTACCTAGTGTCACATAATTGGCTGATGCTGATGAGATTATAGTTCAAATCTTTGACAAGAGATACATTTCTTATAGTCAGGTTACCAATTTCAATTGTCCTTTTGCCAATGATCTTTTCTTTGTTGTTTTCTCCAAAGAAAACACTTCCACCATTGAATTATGTAAGTTCAACAAAGTTGCTTGCATCACCGGTCATATATCTTAAGCAACCATTATCAACGTACCACTTGTTTCTCTTTTTCTTTGTTACCTATAAAGATTAAGACAAGTTCAAGTCTTCTTTGGTACCCATGTTTGTTTGGGTCATCTCTAGTTAGAAGGATCGGCCATGCTTAGAAAGTTCCTCCGAATTGGCTTCCAACCTTTGGAACAGTCATTTTCATAATGATCATGACAGCCACAAATTGAACATTTAAGAAGATTTTGACCAATAGGTTTAGCAAATTGTTTTCTAAAATGATTTTCATAGAAAACTGTTAGAGGCTTTTGCCTCTTCCTCTCTTTGTGAGTCGAAAAATCATTTTCTGAAACGTTTTTGTTTTTGCATCCAAGTCTTGTTTTGTTATGGGATTTGGACTGACAAAATATGCTCCAAAGTTTTCGAGCCAACTGAAAACCTTTTTGTAACATCTTAAATTTCCTTTTTTGAAAAGTCATTTTCTTTTAAAACAGAATCATGATTAATAAAGAATATTTTCTTTCTGGAAAGAATCATGTTGTCTCAATTTTGAGTTTACTTTTTTCAATTCCAATAATTTTCTAAGTGCAGCCTTATAATCAAAAAGTAATTCTTTTATATAATCAGATACTTCAATTAGAATATCAAAATTACTTATCTCAAATTCTTCTTTTGAATCAGACTTTGCCATAAGACAGATATTAGCATATTCTTCATCGCTTTCTTCGCACTCAGTGTCACTCCATGTTTCGGCCTTCAATGCTTTATTTGTCTTCTCATACTTGTTCTTTCTTTACTTCAGAAGAGGATAATTTGACTTGATGTGTCCTCACTTCTTGCACTTGAAACATGCCACATCCTTGCTTTCCTATTTGTCGTTGAAGCTTCTCTTTTACTAAGATGTTTTGAAGGATTTCTTTCATTTAAGCTTCCTTCATTTTTTGGCCATTCTTTGAAGCCGTTTCACCATAAGTGCAATCTCCTCGCCGTCTTCGTCATCTTCGTCTAAATCTGAATCATCATAGTTAAGATTAGATTTTAAAGCAATTGCTTTCTTACCTCTGGTATCTTCCTCGTTCAGACGTTCACTTCATAGGATTGGAGTGCTCCCACTAGTTCATCCAAAGAAAGAGGTGGTATCATTTGAGTCTCCTAGATGGATGTCTTAATGTTGTTCCACTCCTTTCATTGTATCTAATATAGGTTGCCTTTGATACGCCAAACCATTGACAATGTCAGTAAATCTACTGAACATGTTTGTTATGGATTCTTCAAGTTTCATTTTAAAGGCTTCATATTATTGGAGAAGAATATTTATCTTTGTCTCTTTGACTTGATCAGTTCCTTCATAAGTTACCTGTAATCTATCTCAAATTTCTTTTGTTGATTCACATGAGGAGATTCGATTATATTCAGAAGAGATAAAGCGCAATATAAAGAGTAGATAGCTTTATCATCTAGTGCTTCTCTTTTGGTGATGCCCGCATAAGATAAGGCTGAAGTTTCTAGCTTTTTGCCTTCTTCCTTGGTCAAGGGAGGTTTAGGTCTTATGCCTCTCAAAACAACATTCCACTACAAGGGATCCTTGGATCTGATGGATGCTTTCATCTTGTTTTTCTAGATGCTCTAATCTTTTCCATCGGGGTACGGAGGCCTTGTATCACTTTGACCTTCCATCAAACTTGGTGCAATGTTGCTAGCCATTGAAAAATCATAAACTCACAAGTAATAAAGCACTTCTATTAAGAGTAACCGGGCTCTGATACCAATTGTTATAACTAAAACTATCACCTAGAAAGGGGGTTGAATAGGTGATTGTGTGGAAATAAAAGAATTTAAACAAATATTATAGTGAGACAACTTCTAATGAAAATGTTAGATCTTACCGGTGTACAATTCTATCTCAATAATTAAAAAGGAGTAAAGGATAGAGAATTATACACAAAAGTTTATAGTGGTTTGGCTTTTGCAAACTTACGTTCACTCTCCCACGTTACAACCTATTAGCTGGAATTTACTAATAAGAACTGATCAAAGGTTAGAAGAGCTAAGCTAAGAACACTCAAGTTTGTGTGACCCACTCCTCACACACTCTTAGCCTCTAACAGGTTACACAATTTCACTTATAGAGACGAATGTATAAGATCACAAAGCACTCTTTAGATTTTGGAATTAAAAACTTCAATTCTCGTGAATGTGAATTCTATTTCCTTTAGCTTCAAAACCTCATCTTATACTTCTCCTAGGACAAGCTGATCGTTAGACATATCTCCAGGAGAATTATCTAGCTAATCTACCCATTGGCTTAAATCTCATCGAGAAGATTTGATTACTTCAAGATTGCCGAAGGTGAAATTTCTCATATTTTCTGCTGCCCATACAGCAGTTCGGGATTTCAAAAATTGAGTGTTTAGAATTGGAAAGAATATTTAGCCTCAAATAAGATGTTCCAAGAAAGTTGAATCTTCAATAGAAATTTAGGAAGACTTTCCTTTTGAAACTCCTTATAAATATTGCAAGAAATCCAACCAATCGTCACTAACCGTTGCACAATATTTTGACTACATCCTAGCCATTTGAAGGAAGGAAAATAATCGACGATTCTGATTCTGATTGACATCATCTGATCATGTCCCATCAAACTTTCTACCTGAAAATACTTTATATCATAATTTAAGTCTCTAAGTTTTGTCAGTCATTAAAATCACTTAGAGAATGTTTTCTCAACATTGATAAGAGCGGCAAGAAAAGTTCCACCTATATAAGCTCAAAATGTCACGTATGATATTTTTAACTCGATTGCAATATCATGCCTTGTTTGAAGTCATCTGCAATCTCGCACAATGTTGAACATTCCACGTGCTTAACACCGCAAATTGGCTCAAGGCAACTATTGGGCTTTTGTGTGAATCAAGCACACCGCAAAGATTTGATTTTTTTCATCAAGTGCCAAAAAAAAAAAGTTTTTTATTTAGACAAGTCACCCAAATTTAGGACTTGGATTTTACTTGATCCATGAGATTAATGAGATATCTTGTAAGTCAGATTTTTATTTATTGAGAATGATCCTTTTTCCGCCATGAAAAATATCGTGAAATAGATCGTTACCATCCCTCGCACACTCCACGAGTCTTCCTCTCTATGAAGCCTCACTTTCTCCATGACCTTGAATTTGTCCGTTTGAGTACGGGAAATGAGAAGGGGAACCGTATCGCTTTAGGAGACTTGTGACCTCGCTTGGCCGAAAATAATGATGGGATAAAAGCACACGACAAAGACCTTGGAATCACGAATGATTTCAGATAGTGAAATAGTTAGGATATATTTGGGATACTTTCTTATTTAAAAAATAATTATAATATTTTTGTTGTTTATCAATATCTTTTAAGATTATGCTGACGTCATAGAATAGGATTGCACACACCAGCACTGGTTTGTCGCATGCTCTCTGCATTGGACTAATACGCCATTCCCCTGAGAGACATTATTGGAGGACAAATGGTCCAAACCCGTCCATTTGGCATTTTTATCCAAAGCCATAAATAAATATATATATATATATATATATATTATCTCATTTTTAGGAGTGATTCATCACGCAGCATATAACTCTCCGTTGTACTATGCTTTCTAAGTGTGCTTACTCACCCTTCTTCCTTACCAGAGCAAGTTTTTGTGAAACAACTCTTATGTGAAGAAAAAAGAAGGTGTTAAGAGACAGACCCTCCTGGCCCAACTCTAGACACTCTAAGATCATTTTTCAAACCCGCTTACATTTTAAGTCAAGAGATAGATAAATAGACACATCCCATTACACTAATCGGGGGCATTCTTAGTAACTGAGGGGGTCGAAGATCAATAAATGAGTTATTTATCATTTAAGCATTTGTTGATGACACTTTTGAAATGATTGTCGCATTATTGTGCATTACTCCACGAAATTATTCCGGTCATTTGACCAAATATTGATAAATTAACAACAGTTGGATGCAATTTTAAATTTAAGTAATGAAGAAAAAACTCTCTCGCGAGTGGCGATGCACCAATCATTCCGTCACCTATGATTTCTACCGCCCATGGAGTGATCAACCTCGCGATCGGGATCACCATCGCCATCTATTCGCATTCGATTAATTGTGATCGGACTAATAAAAAATATTCCAACAAAAGAAAGTGAGATATATGGATGCCAGCCTTAATATTTAAATTAGCCAATTCGCAGAGAAAAGACTAACAAAAAAAAAGAAGTAAAAAAGTAAAAAATTGATGACATTAAAATCAATCTCCTAGGATCTTGGAAAAAAGAAAATTATTTTTTTTTAGAAAAAGAAGAAACTCCAAATCCTTGGATAATAATAATAACAATATAGCGAAATTCTCCCCGTAAATTACCGCGAACTGGATTTTATGTTACACGCCACTTCTGACGTGGAGCATGAACCGTCGCATGAGCTGGCCTAAAGGGCACAAACTTCCACCTCTCAAATTGATTTTTGTGGTAGTCCCGCTTCGATCTCAATTTAATTTACTTTGACTCAAAGACGATTATTGTTCTCGAAGTACCGAAAAATTTCACTCCAGGAGAACCTAATATTTTCACAGGGCACAAGCTCCAATGCACTGTACTAAACGCATCCTAATTCAAAGCATTTTTTTTTTTAAATGCATCACATTTTATAGAGGAAAAAAATGCTTCGAATTATTTTCATACTACAGAAATTCCTTAAATTATTTTCAATTATTAATGGCTATGCAAAGGATATTTTGACATATACTTCGTACCAAAGAGTAAAGATGGATTGATGGACATGTCAAAGATGATATATCGCAGTATCATAAGAAGATGATAAAACTAAGGCCATAATCCCCTAAAAAAATCCTTAACTATAGGTCTAGTCTCAATTATATGCCGGATTTAAAAAAAAAAAACTCTCAACTTTAATTTCAGTTCGAAATATGCTTCGAACATTTTTTTTTTGGTCTAAGAAAAACCCCAACTTTTTTTTTCATGTCCCAAATCCAGCCCCAAACTTTAATTCTAGTCCCAAATCTGTCCTCTTTTGCCTTATATTATTGCCATTAGTCATCCTCAATTTCCATAATTTTCATATCAAAGAAGGCTTTCATTTTATAGATAATTTTCCATGTCACTTTGCTGATGTAGATTCATCACTGATGTGGAAATGCCACATTTTCTACATCAAACAACTAATAGCGATTTTTTCTTTTATTTTACAAATTTTGAATGAAAGCAAACTTAAGATTAGATTGAAAGTTGCTGATTTTTTATGCAAGAAAAGTTTGAGGCAAATTTGGAACTAGAATAAAGTTGATATTTTCTTAGACAAAAAAAGTCCGACATAGATTTGAGACTAAACTTAAAATTAAGGACTTTTTCAAAGACAATAAAAAGTTTGGGACAGACATAAATTTTGGGATTTTCAAGACAAAAAATTTTTGGGCAAAATTGAAGCTAAATAAAAAATTTGAGATTTTTTCTCAGGGGATTAGGCGTAGAATTGAGTTGTGTGATACAGAATATCTTCTAGAAATAATGATGCGATCAAGCTTGGGCTATAAGAGGCAAGTTATTGCTTTTGGAGAAGGGAAAGCGACTCCAATCCACTCGTTAGAACGTGACCGCAACTTTGGTGTTCTAACCCGGACGAAAAACAAGCAATAAAGATTTTTATGAGTTTACTTCCATGTCATGTCAAGCCATTGATCCAAAAAGGGTCAAACAAACCCAAAAAGAAGTTTTGTCGTCAGGCATAAGAAAGAAAACTATATAGGCAGCCAAACTTGGAAAGATCTTTATTGAGATTGACCCATAAACTAGATATATGTTTGAGAATTTGCATATAAAGTCACAATCCAATATGGACGATACTTACTGGTGGATGTGCAAACGCGTTGCAGGTGTGCAAGAAATTAACGTTTGAAAAATTAAGTTTGTCGCGAAATATTTGAATAATTTTCAATTTTTAAAATCCTTTTAAGTAATTGCCCATAGACAGATTTCAATCTTTTTAAGCAATGCCTCTAATTTTATTTACATACCGAAAATTTTGCATAAACAGATTTCAACCTTTAACAGAAAGAAATCAGTTTAAAATAAAATGTTTAATTTACTTATTTGTCCATAGACACAATTTTCGCAAAATAAGTAACTAATAATATGATAAAACGGATTAAACGTAATCCCTCACACAAACGGTATAAGAATTGTCATGTGTCCATAATAATATGCTATTTACATATCTTGTAGACTATGCTTTCGGCTATAGCATAGCATGTGTAATGGGAAAGGGAATATTTAATTGTTAAATCAAGAGGATCTTCATCTAAAAGTAAGCATGTAAACAAGATGGCCCCAAACCTTTCAAATTACATATCGAATATTCCCTTTAATTGCGTAGTTTTGTTACTGAAGTTCTCGTACTTGTACATATAGAACACGTCGTTTCCATTTAGGATTTTGCTTTTTAACAAAAAGAAAAGGTTTTATAATTAAACGGTTTATTCATATATTAATCATTGTACTATCTTTATTTGCGAAATTACTTCATTTTTCAACTTAATATCTTATATATACCATTAGTCAAGTATTACTCGTGAGATAAAATATGACAAAGGTACTTTATATTTAAGTTTAATTATAATCAAATCAAATCTGTAGTGTAGACGTAATATTTCTAATACCCTCGATTTCTTGTTAATTATGAGATAATAAGAAGTGTACACGAATGTACATACTTATATATTGAGAAATTTTGACAAATTTATATGACACAAATGGATATAATCTAATAAGGAAAATTTTCTAAATTAGCATTTGATGGAAAATCAAAGGAATTTCATCTTTTAATTTGGTCTTATGTGTTTCGAATGACTTTTATTTTTTACTTCTCGTATTTTTAAAATCTTGCGGCTCCCTCAATTTGACTTTTTTTGAGCTGAAAAGACTTGAAACTTTTACACTATACATATGTTTTTTTTTTTTTTGGTGACCCAGGAAACCCCGTAAGCCGACAACCGGGGGGGAGAACCTGGGGGCAACATGGGGAAACCACCACCCCATGCCACCGGGTAAGTCACCTAACAGCCCTTCAGCCCCCTTGCTTCGCAAGGGCTTCGAACCCCTCACCTCAGGGCGAAAGGATCACAGAGGCTCTACCATCCAGGCTGCCACGGTCGGTGGTTTTACACTATACATATGTTGATACACAAGTTTTTAGAGTAATCTTTCTCTAACATTTTAAAATGTGAATAATACTATAATTTTTAGGGACAAAACCAAAAAGGTACTTTTTGCTTATGAAAATTAAAAATGAACACTCCTGAACCATAAGTTCAGAGGTGGTGATGGAATTGTATTTTTTGATCGTATTTTCATATTGTATCGAATTACTATTAGAGGCTGTACATCCATGAAACAACTTCAAGATAAGATACATTCTGAATGTGATAACATCCACTTTGTCCAGTGCAAGAATAAATGATAATGAAAGCCAATAAATTTGTTAGCATTTATACCATGCATTCCACAATTCATTACCATGAAGCACAAGAAGCCACAATTAAAGCCATATCTAAATTTTTGCCTGAAAAATTGTAAATATACAGTCATATACTCTTTTCTGTATACATTTCACATCTATCGCCGTTAATTTGGATAGTCGGTCAAATTTTCAATTTGCAACTACCAAATCAATGGTGCTGAAGATAGGTTATGTATGAAAGAAACTGTACGAATTATGTATCGTATACAAATCCAAGTTTTGCTTAGGTCAATTGAATAACTAAACGAGCTATAAAGCCAAAGCAGCCGTGAGCCGTAAGAAAAGGGGGAGCTGTTTTATTTAGGCAGCCGACTAAGAGAGAAAGGAAGGCAAAGAAAAGAAAACCCCGCACTCAACAACTTGTAGAGAGAGAAATCAAGAAAAGGAAGAAGATGCATGGGACCACACTCAATCCCCCTCTTACAATAATGATAATTTGACAAAACATCATAAATAATCACAAAGTGTGCTCACTACGGTTCAGATTCTCCAAATTCTTTCACCTTCCTCTTATCTCTCTCCACCATTACCACCACCACCACCTATAAATCCCTTCCCATTCCGACCCTTCACCACTAATCCATCCTCTCAAACCCCCACCTCTGTACCTTGTTCATATCAGCACACTTCCCATCCCTCGCTCCTCAATCTTTATGGATTTCGAATTTCAAGAATCCGACATAGTTTTCACCTATCAAGATCAAGGAACGACGGATCAGAGCAGCAACGAAGACGAGCATGACTACTACAGTTTTTGCAATACATTGGTGGTGCCGATTCGTGATGATTCGTGGGCTCAAGGCAAGTCAAACAAGAAGAAGGCCAAGAAGCAAATGACAAACTCATCGCCGGTCGATATCCCGGAAATTTTCATCCGGTCCCCCGAATCTGACTATGCGTACGAGGAGGGGGACGATGAAGGGGAGGTCGTGCCACCGCACTTGATCGTCAGGCGGCGCGTGGCCATGAGGATGGCGTCCTCAGTATGCTTTAGCCATGGGAGGATGCTCAAGGGGAGATATTTGAGCGAAGTGCGGAATTCAATTCTTAGAATGACCGGCTTTTTGGAATCATGAGAAGGTCTCTTTTAGAGAATTCATCATTTTTACCTTAGCACACACAAAAAAATGGCAAAAAAAGGGGAAGGAAAATGTCAAAAAAAAAAAGTGACGATGTCCTTTTCTTTATTTCATCTCCATTTTCTTGATGTCTTCTGAGTTTCATTTTCAGAATTTCATTCAGTGTAACGGAATGAAGAACTTTGGATTCAAAATCGGAGAAGTGTAAATGTGGGTTCTGGCGCAATTCATTTTTCTTCCTTAAAATTCATGTACAGACAGCTTGTTGCACTGATGTTGGGTTTCATGTATATAGTCCGAAATCCCTACCTGAACAGCTGGTATCCGAGGGAGGGATTTTCTTTATTGTAGGTCATATAATTGTATAAACAACGTGGTTGAAGGTATTGTAGGTCTTTGGAGAAGGAAAAAAAGGGTATAGCAGGTCTTGGGGGATATTTAGTTTAAATTAGAAGTCATTAATATATGTATGCAAATAATAGTAGAAGAATACAAAATTGTAACCAAAAAAAAAAAAAAAACAGCGTGGTTGAAGGTATTGTAGGTCTTTGGAGAAGGAAAAAAAAAGGGTATAGCAGGTCTTGGGGGACATTTAGTTTAAATTAGAAGTCATTAATATATGCAGCTGCCTTCATTGGTGGATGCGCGCCTTGGCAACCCAGGGGAAGTAGAGCCTCTTGAGGCCCGGGGGTTTGGGAAGGAAACCTTCCCTAGTTGGAAGCCCCCCGGCGATTTGCCCTTCCTCTTTTGTAACCCGGAGAGGGGCTTCCGATAATCGGGGCCTTTATTTAAGGTCCTTAGGCTGGACCAATGCAAATAATAGTAGAAGAATACAAAATTGTAACCAAAAAAAAAAAAAAAAAGTCCGTCATGTCCTTTCATTTATCAAATATTGTTATGAATTATCCTCGTAATTACAAAAAAGTCCTCATCTTAAATTATTATAAATTAAATATAGGACTATTATTGTTGTGAAGTATTGGTATAATAACACCGAATTTAATATTGAGGGTTTTCTATTAATAAAAGAAATAATGGATGATTCTGGGTTGCTACCTGTCTGTGGTTTGGAAGATTGCTCTATTCATCTAAGCAGAGTTGATTGACTCGAGGAATATGAATAATCTGTACATGAACCGGTATGATCATGTCTTTTAATCTTATCCAATGGAAGATGTAGATTGGGCTCTTTTTAGTGCAAAAAATAATGGGTAATGTGTCACGTGTTATTTAAAAATTATGAAAAAAAAGAGTTCTTTCGACCGGTACATTATCATCAATGTTAAAAAATCATAGTTAGTAGAAGCATTCATTTTCATGAGGTTGTTGATAAGCATAGCCAGGAAAGTAAGTAAAGGACGGCAAGATTCTTGCACGCTTCGGGTCATGATTGCCTAGGGCTTTACTATGTTGTCTTTTGTTCATGCCTGGATTTGGATGCATGAGATTGTCACTTTCAATGTTGAAGAAGAACAAAACTAGGCATCACAATCACATGTTTCATGTTGTCATGATCAAGCAATAGAGGATACATTTAACATTTTCAGAATTTTTCTAGTGACTAGTTGGTTGATGAAAATGATTTTCTGAAATTGTTTTAAGACTTTCGGGCGTTTGAATGATGGAAAATTATTCAATTGACAGAAAGCATATTCCATCAACTAAAAACAAGAAGTTTAAGTTATAGGAAAACAACTTCTCTTTCCGATAAGAAAGATAGCATTATACTTGATTTTTTTTATTATTTTCGATAAGTCTTGTATGTTTTTTTCCATAAATATTGTCTATCATCCCTTGAATACTTCACCTATGCTCATGTTCTTCTACTTTTTCCCAAAAACATAATCATATATGATGTTTTACAAATACTTTTTCACAATTTATTTCCTTTTTTTTTTTTTTGTAATTGTTGTTATTTTGATGGATTGCATGATAAACAAATAATATATTTTTGGATTCTAGTTTGTTGGTCCTTACATATCATTTCTAACGATGCAAGCAGCCTTATGTAGATTCGCTTATTATCAAATATTATATAATCGAATTTTTTAACATAATTTCATTACCGATATACTCCGGAAAATGATTTATTTTCTCTGAAATTGAATTTCCTAAAAACTCTTTTCAGGACAAAAATTTTCTGTGAAATAAACATACTTTAGAAAAGACGAGTTCCTTCAAATGCTTGCATTAATGAACAACTATCAATTAGTCACTACCTATTTCAGATCAAAGATTAAAACAAATTCTACAAAAATAAGAAGGGACAAATTACCAATCAATAATCTCTCTCTCTCTCTCATTTTCACACCAACGTACTGTTTGAGTGCATGTCAAATACACAGATAATTAAAAATAAATTAATTTTAATTACAAATAATTTTCAAATGACTCGTATCTTAGCCATATCTTTGACTTTTTACGTGGTATTTTTAGGTTTCTTGAGGCAGATGGATTGAGTCCCCCGCATCAAGCGCAGATCAATGGCCGGCACGGCGTGAAAAGCGCGAGGCCACGTGCGGACGCAGGGCTTCCACCTAATGATGACCCGCCTCGCCGTGTGCAACGCGTTACAAAGCTCGTCCGAGAAGGGACCGGATAACGTCAAGCTCATGCAACCGGCATACGCGGACAGCATCGCGGCCAGAAAATTCTTGCAGCACCATATTTTATCAGCAACCCCCGAATTAAAAAGAAGGTTTTACGTGTTCTAATTGGAATTTAGGGTCTCAGGCTGTCGGATTTTCATTGGTTAACTTCTCTTTTGGGACGGAGTGCGTGTGTTTTATCTGTTTCTATATTATAATAACCGAGTTGCAGATAAGGAAACAGCAAGGAGAGAGCGACATGCGAGAGTCAAGAAGAAGAGAGAAGAAAGTCAAATTGGTTTTTATTAATTTATCTATTTTGTGTGTGGGTGTCTTGAAATTCATGACCCAATCAACTCCAAAGACTTTGAGTGAAATAGAATATGGTGAGTTTGGAAGCAAGTGATTGGTCGTTGGGATGCAAATGGATTGGCATGACGAACGCTAATTCTTTTGGAGACTTGTCGATTTCAATTTGGTTGGTAAAACATTGGGAAATGAAATAGTTGATCAAGATAAGACGGGTTGAAACTTGCTAGGAGGAGAAAACTTTTTACATGAACACCTTAAGCTTACCCAGATCATAATTATAGTAGATAATCTGAGAAATGGATTTCATCGTCTTGTCCCGCCTTTCACTGAACTGCCAAGAAAACAAAACCGGACTATCATTTTGAGCAAATTAATTACCTTGAAAATTGTCATTTTCATTCTCTTCTGCTTACTCAATTACTAGTCTAGTTTTTAATGAAATTATTAAAACTTCTAGTGTTTGAGATCCCTTTACCTAATATGGCAATTGAAATGACACTCATTATACAATATCAAATTGTAGACTATATATCAACGTGATCAGTGATGCTTTATCGACAATCGAGTAAGTCAAAGTGTCTAAAAATGAAATTGTTCAAATATTTTTAGTTTTGTGTTTTTAGAGAAAAAACTCAATTTTTTCTAGATAGAGAAGAGGGCTACTAAAAGAAAGGGAGGACATCTCGATCAATCATATAATCATAGCGTCGAGTGAAAAGAAATGTTCACCTTTCAAATAAATTGTATCTGATTATGAATCCAAAAACTCATGATAAAAAATAAACACTAGAGAAGATGGAAAATTGGGAGTGTAGAAACCAAACATGCCCAAGCAATGAAACGTTGACCCATCCATCACCAATAAATAAACTATTCCCTTGCAATGGTTTCTTCGGAATCGTTCTTCCACGTGGCTTAATGTTCTGTGGTTTTCATACAATTAGTTTTCTCCTGAATCGCTTGCTTTATTCTTTGAAATTAGGGTTCCACATAGGGTCGAGGTTGCTATCACGAGAGTGATGAGCAATCATTTCATGCACTCGAAAATAATGATGATCCGGTTTTGAGAGAGAGAGAGAGACGTGATGGTAAGAGTTGCCTCCAGTTTGCGCTGCTAAATACAATTGGCCTAAGACCTTGTCCTTTAGTTTTGATTGCATGGGTTAAGCAAGCTCACGTGCTTCGAGATGATATGTACACCAGTCATATTCAAGAAGCTAACTTATGGAATATACAACTAAAAAAGTTATGTTAAGATATATTAAAATTAGAAAGAATTACTATAAAAAAAAAAAAAAAGCTTAAAATTTATTGTAACTATGCCAATTCAGTAATAAATATTTTTTTTTACCAATTGAGTCCTAAATTTTTTATGTTTATGCTAATTCAGTCATTCCAATCAATTTTGGCCGAAAATGGCTAATATAGACATCGGCTGTTAGCATCTTATATGATAATTGATATTGACATGAATAATTTTTAATAATATTTTAATATTTTTTTCAATTTTTTTGTTTTTCGTTTTTATGTTTTTTCTGCTTTTATCCCCTTCCTTTCTTCCTCTTGCTGGTCGCTGGATCAATGATTAGTTAGAGGTGAGGGTCCATGAGGTTGGCCTTGCCACCAACCACTCGTGACAGTGAGTACTCAAAAGATGAGTGTACTTGAGTACCTAGGGCGTTCGATGCCCCTGAGCTTCAAATATGGAAAAACGCCACCTTCGACGATGGAGAATTCGAAGATTCCACCGCTATCGCCGTTGAGAACTCTTGGTCTTCCGTCGATCCCATCTTCATAAAAGTCTATGAATCGCTTGAGTCGGATGATTTTACGAAGAAAACCGGAGTCGCAAGTGCGCCAATTTCAAGTTTATTTCGTAACTTCAATCTTTTTTATGTGGGGGGCACATCAAAATTGGATTTACATCTTTTAGTTAATATATTTCAAATCGTAGAATTCGATGCTTTAATTTTTTGTTTACATTGTTTTAGAGATTGTGTGATATTATTTGATATTGTAGTTTAATGTTTTAGTAGCTGGCAAATTAGATTAGATTAGACTAGACAATAGATAATATTTTTAGATTTTTCTGATTTACATCTTCAAGTATTTGTTTCCTATAGCTTGAATTTCTCTCTTTAGGTTTTTAGTTATAAGTTTTGCTTCTCATTTCATATAGAAATAACTTATCCTTCTACCTTATAAAATATTGAGAGATTATCTCTGTTGCACTTCTGCGTGTGCGCCCTTCGGGCGTGTGTTCACAATGAGTATCTGAAAGGTGTGGAAACATTGAAAGGTTTGGCTCATCAACGAGCGTCTCAACAGGTAATAAAACAACGGCCGGATGCGATGACTATCCGATCCAAGGCTTTTCACCTAGAGAGACAATCCGAACGGGGTGACAAAGTGGCACCAGGAGGGAATCAAGCCCATGGCCAACCGTTTGACAAACCTGTCCCAGAAGTTAGGAACATCCGACATCAACCCTACCTCAGGGAGATTTTCATGATGATCACGAAGAGTACAGAGTTCACAGAGGCTATGGCAGCCGCTTATTATGGAGGTCGTGATACATGCTATAGACATAATGGTCATCATGGGTGAGATTGACGTGGAGATTACAAGCAAGATTATGACCATCAATGAGCAAGAGAGTTGTATAAATTTCATTGCGACCTTCCAAGTTTTAATATGTATTTCTAGGCATAGATTAGTAGAACTCCGCCTAGATATATGATGCCGTTAACCAAACGGTACAGACCCCATCTGCGAAGAAATAAAACATGTCCCATGCAACCATAAAAGAGTAGTCTAGCAGTACGCTAAGGAGAGAAAAAGAAAAGCAGTACATAACGACTAAAGCCCGAGTTTTACATGGATCAAGCCCAGAAATTACACTACTGGAAAGAAGACCTTGCATCATAGTCATACAACAGCGACCTTTTCAAGTGTCTGACTAAGGATCAATACAAGTTTAGAGAGACTGCTATGCAAGCACAGACTTACACAGATACTGAAAATAGTAAATTAGGCGTAATATCGAATGTAAGGACAAGTTCAGTACCTCTCCGGATCATCATGTTGCTCACTACCGTCTGGACTTCTCATGATGCCTGCATGAGAGAGCAAAACCCACACGTGAGTCACAAACTCACCCCCTGTGGAGAGGTACTTAGCGTGAGCCCCCACATCATTTGAAGGAGCCACATACAACATCATTTCTGCCCAGAAGTCGGCCAAGATCGTCCAACTATGCTCATCATCTGTTGCTTCAATCGAAAGTTGCCTTCTCAGCCTAGCGCCTTGACCCACAATTTGTTCATTGTCAAGGGCCTTCAGCTTTTGAATCCTCTCATCCATCAACATTGAGCTTCCCTCAAATAATTCCCTAGCTTCTTTCACAACACGACCGAATATGTATTCAGATCTGTAAGGGTGATTGGGTAGTAGTCTTGGGGCAAAAGCAACCAAATAAGCAAGATATTTCGATAGCGTAGTTGCTATATGGAAGTTCTCCCTTTGTCCTTGTGAAACGAAAGAAGGTACTGCCCCCCGTCGTTCATGCTCGTAGATACTGGTCGCTATGTGCCAGACCATTATAACATGAGTAGTTGACTCGAGATTGCATGCCCATGAGAGTTGATCAAACACGTTGTTGCGTCTCAAAGAAGCTGTCCCATTCTCCAAGTTGCGGGTGCCATTGTTCAATAGAGACCGCGCGATCGCCTTCATTACCTCTTTGGACAATTTGGTGGGAGCAATTACCTTCTGACCATCCCTTTCCTGATCAAAATAAGCCGCGGTATTGCTATTATATATGAACTTTAGCGGACGATAGCTGCATTTTTCCAGAAGTGAGTATTGCCGAAGTTGTCCTCCCCATGGTTTCCGGAGCTTAATTCTACACATTATCTCGATAACCTTCTCTGCGATTCTGTTTCTTCGGCACCATTCATTTCGAACGTATATACATATATATGATACCTTGGCCCATTCTGAGAAAACCCTGATGCCAAATTGGACAATCTCGATACCAAGGATCGCGATCATCATAAAAAAGGTTACCAAAGCATCAGCAGTGGACCATGTGCTTTCATTTTGAGATTTTTGGTAACTTAATATTATAGCCAGAGAGAAAGCAAGCAAAATGACTAGTTGCAGTACTTCCAGTATTATATGATGGGGACTGGGAGTAACCGAGAAGTTGGTGTAGAATAGATCGAAAAGAAGTGCAAGTTCTACCTCAATTACTCTGAAAACTCGCTTGTAACCATTCGCGTCAGGATGTAGGCTATGATGAATCAGGGACCATAACTTGTCGTGAGCTTCTTGGGGCAACGAGTAGCCGGCAAATCTCAGACGGATAAGATTGAAGAGCGAAAAAGAGAGGCAAAGATCCTTGAGTTTGCCATCTGGGTCTCCTTCTCTCACGCTTAAAAGCCTCCCTCTGCAATTCCAAACCTTTTCAACGGTGATAACATCATCCGTCATACGTAATGATATTCGATACTCTGGTGCTTCTCCCTCAGAAAACAGTGGCCGTCGCCTCCAATATGCTGGTAAGAACCACAAGTGGTCCTTTGTCTCTTTTGTCTCCCTCAAGAAGTACTTGTAACCTCGCAGAGAAGATGGATCAACTTGGTTTGAATCGCTGTTTTGGTGCTCGGTTTTCATGTAGTCGGCTAACAAAATACAGTTCTTCTGCCTCACATCCTTGCTTGCTGACATCAAAGCTCGGACTCTATAGTCAATTTTCACGAACACCAAAAATATAAGATACACTGGGATCCGCATTATGTTCGATGTGGGCGTGTAGGTACCAATGACCCACCCTATCATAAAACATTTACCAATCATCTCGATATTAAATGACTTCCATCGTTCGACATCCTCAAGGCTGTGTACCGTGTAGGAATCAGCGCTTCCAAGAACCATCACCAAGAAAACTGCCCCCAGGGGGAATAACTTATTGCAAAACGTGGCATTTTGGATGAGGCCCAGAGTGTATGCGACCGCAGTGAATGAAATGGTATAGGCTGCGAACCCGAACAGTGTGAATGCGCGGTTTGTGCAACATCGCCTGAACGCCCCAAAGACCCCCAAAAAGGTTAGAGAGCAAGCAAGGAGGACCAGCAGCGCCTCGATGGTTATAAGCCTGAGCTGGTGACTCTCCTGCGTATCCACCGAGCGATGTGTGCAGAAAGGCTCTGCCGGCGCCGGGTAGGGCGCTGGCATTGACATGTTGATCGAGGCTAGAGAATCACCTGTTGTGAAAGGAAAAGAAAAAGATTGTTAGAAGATCATAAAGGCACCAGGATGGAGTCTATTAACAAAAACGAAGAAGCTAAAGTCCTTCATAGTGGGATGAAATGGAAGCTGTCACGCCCCGATCCTCGAGCACATGCCCATCCCTCTGGTCAATAAAAACTATGCGACTTCCCAAGACGAGTCGCCGACCCTTTTATTTTATTGCACATGTGGAAGCAAATAACAAATCCCCTGACAGTAACTATCTCGGGATAGAAAAGCAGGACATCACATTCACAAACAAACCACACTTTTATAAACTTACTGAGTCTTTTACACAAGTCTATAACCAAAAGACTAGTTCTCAAAAAGAGGCTGTCCTATCTGACCTACTCTTCAGGTCAGGTCTTCCCTCTATGGCCCTGAAAATTTTAAGCCCACGATGGGGTGAGTTATAAATCTCAGCAAGTTCACGGTCTAAGCCCCGATTAGGAAGGAAATACACCCAGAAGTGTCCTAACCACACAACCACTCAATTGGCACAGAGGACTTACCTCGCCTCAGTTTCCTTTCCCGCACGTCAGTATAGTTCATATCGTAATGCATATAATCAATGCACATAATAACCGGAACGCCTCATCAATTCAATTAATCACCGGGGTCCTGATTATAAGGCCAAATCGTTATGGCACGTCCCATTCCATGTCACACAGTTTTGGTCTCATAATCGGGTGCATCAAACTCAACAATCATGCGTTCCAATTGTTAATTACACCCCTCAAGGGTACGGCCAACTCTATTGGCGGTCTTCTAGCATTGCCAGGCATCGTCTCACCCCCTTTGAGTACGGCAACGTCTCTCAATTAGACGGCTTCCCCGAAGGGGCGTAGGTCCAGAATCTACTACAACCCGAGTCCCAATGAATGGGTAACATCCGGCTTAACAGCCTAGGACTGTTTCTCTTAACCAACACACGACCAATCAATCTCGACCTAGGATACTGTGCATTGCACTCAAATGTCTCAATTAAAATAGTGAACCTGGCCTATTTTCTTCGTATTAGAAATACACGATAAAATAGTCGTGTTTGGGTACGCGATCAATTCACACTAGAAAAATTGATATCCTCCAATTTAAAATTCCAATGGTTTATATAGTACATAAAACCATTTTCGGTGTTAAAACCCGACACCCGGGGTTTTCTGAATAAATAATGAATTTCACAAATTTTGGAATTAAATACTCAAAATTCCAATCAGCACTCAATTTGCACAAATTAACATCCAATTGCATAAATCGAACACACCATTGCAATCAGTACGAAATTCCGATCATCAGCTATCCCTACTAATTTCCGAAAAATAATTTAATAATTAAATAAATTACCAGAAATTAAATAATTACAAAATAAATAAATTTAGAGCATTTAATTAAATTTACCTAAATTAACTAAACTCAATAATCTAACTAACAATTAAATCTAACCATCCTATTTAATTTAATCTAAATACACTAACTAAATAAACTAACTAATTCCTAACTAATCCACCTACCTAAACTAATTACACTAACTAAATACTAACTAAATACTTAATCTAACTAAGCCATCCTAAGCCTAATCAACATAATTAATCCACAAATTAGCTAACTAACACACCTCTAGGTGTCATTAGCCCACTAATAAAGGATTAGAACGCAACTCACCGGTTAAGCCCGAAAATCGGCTCACAGCGACGGCGGCGCGACGGCGGCCAAGACTTAAGCTCACGGCGAGGCCGACAGGAGCTTGGACCGGCTGAAATCAGCCAACAAAGCCTACGGTTCAAGACCGAAGGAGCTGGATTTTCTTCGGTTGAACTTGCGGTGGACGCGGCAACGAAGCTTGGCTTCGTGGAGACGGCGAGCTGGAGAGATGCGGTCAACAAGCAAAGCAAGTTGTCTTCGTGGCCGCGTGAAGAGAAGACCCGGTGATGCTTCGGTGGAAGGGAACGGCGAGATGTGGGGGTTTCACGGTCAACAAAACGGAGAGGCTTCACCGGTTTGACTAAGAAACGTGTGGGGTTGAGGGAAAATTGGTGAAGGTGGAATCGTGTGAGTGGGTGAGGGAGTCTCGGTGAAGGGTGGTGGTGCAGGGGTCGATGGAGAGAAAGAAAACGTGGAGATGCTTCGGTCTTCACGGCAGCTTGAAGCTCACGGGTTAGAGGGAGAGTTTTGATGGAGTAGCACGTGAAAGTGAGGGGGTGAAAATGAAGGAAAAATCAAAGTAAGCAGAAGCTGAAGGCGTCGCACGAAGGAGACCGAGGCAGCGGTCTTGGCAACGTGGAGGAAGCTGCACCGAGAGAAATGAAATGGAAGGAGCGTCGTGGAGAGCAGCTGCATTGATCGGTCAAAGAGATTGGAACAAAGGAATTGGTCAAAGACAAATATCTAGGCATTAAAACCTTGCCCCCCTATTTCTTTCTAGCAAATATAATCCAAGAATTAACCAACTTAATGCCAAAAATCAGTCCTCAAACCATAGCTCCGAATTTCACTGATTTTAGAATTCAATTTCATCCTCAAATTCTCAATTTCGAAGTCCAATTTCGTCGAAGAAAAATCCCACGCAGTTCCACAATTTCCCATCATCCAGTAGTTCGGCTTAGAAATCGAAATTCCCTTCAAATGAGCTAAACCGAATTTCCATTCGTTTTCCGAATCGATTTTCCGTAAAAATCCCGGAATCTCCGAAAAATCTTCGAAAAGTGAGTCGACGTTCCTAAAATGAATCATAACACGACCGAACTTTCAATTTCTAAAATCGAGCTCAATTTCGCGATTAATTTCAATTCGACGTGATTTTAGCGCGTCCCAATCTACTAGGTAGCTTTTAGGAATTTTTAATGCAATTGACTCGTGGTCGATTATTTTCGAGCCACAATGTACATCTTCGACACATTGGCGACTCTCGATTGTCGTGAAAATCTCGAGGTTTCAAATACGGACACAAGGTACAAAAATGACAGAAAAATCGGTCTAGTGTCGTTCGACAGAAATTTTGCAATTAGGTGGAATCACCCACGCACTAGTCACATATCTTTATCGAATCGACCTATCTCCGGTCTTTGATCCATTTTGACGGTGCCGTAATAACCATTGCAGATTAGCACGGTCGAGCAGTCGATTCCTAGTCGAATTCTCATGTCTATTGTATTTAGATTCCTTAACGGCTTTACCTAATAGGCTAGTTAACTTGTGAGTGGCCAACTCAGAGAAAAAGGCTATAGACACATCGATGAAAAGCCCATTTCATCTCATCGAAATCAGACTCGAAAATCAGGATGTCACAGAAGCAGTAACAGAGAGTTCAGTTTTACTTTTTGACTCTTAAAGAGAAAGGACTTGAGTTTTGATTGAGAAGAAGTAAACAAACAAGTGCAGTAGCAGTAGTAATAATAATAACAACAATTTATTTACTATTATGTTAAAAAAAGAGGGCCTCCTAATTTTGAAAAAACACAATTCTTGTTTTCTTCCTCAAATATCCTCAATTAGTTATTTTATAAATACTTTGTCAATAAAAACTCTCTGTCCATACTATTCTTACTTCTTCTTTTTTCAACTTCATGTATTTTGTCCAAATCATGTGAATTTATGGTCTTCAAGAGAATCCGTTGTATTCATTCCACGTGTACTTGAGAAGATACTTTCAAGATGAAAAATAAATTGACTGAATAAAATTTTCTTGCCGTTGCTAGATTTCCAGTTCCCTCTGCTAAGGTACGAGGTTCAGCTACCTTGTCCCCTACATCCATTCAATGAAAAACTAAGCTAGGGTCCCCACCAAACCGAAACGGACTCTAGGATTTTTTATGCTCGAAGCCACTTTGTTTGTCAAAAGATTAACAAATATGGATTAACGTTTATAGCTCACTTTTTCAAATCAACACATAAAAATTGAATCATTTTCCTTGAAAACGCTTTTTGTTACACATTTCTAGCAAAATCAAAATTTTTGCAGTAGAAAAGGACCTTGGTCTATAAATGTAATACAGTTTTGTATCAATGTAAGTCACCAAAATTTCATATTGTAAATAATGAATATTTTTTATTTTTGTCTTTAATTTCAAATTAAAATTAATAATTTTTCTGAAAAGCGATTTTAATTCATTGATCATGTAAAAATTTAGATTATATTTACCAACAAAAATAATGTTAACAACGGAAACTTAGGAAAAATGAAGGTGGCTGCACCCCATCGGCTGAATATGGCACTATCTTGGCTCCATGAGGGCAAATTGGTAACTTAGGGAAAGCCAACTCAGTGGGGTCAATGTTTGTCCTGCCAGTCGGATTGTGTATCAGATACTAATAATTTCTAAACTTTATTATAGCATCCTTGTATTTTTAATTTGTCTTATGTGCTCCTAAAATTTTTCTTAAATGTTCAATCTAATCCCTAAGCTTTCAACTGATTCAACCTAATCCCTCGACTTTTCATAACCAAGTGAAATCAATCATTTGATAATACAAGTTTACATAATTACACTATTGCCCAAATTTTAGAATATTTTTTCAATTCAATTCATATCGTAAATCAACAACACATATGCTATATTTTCAATACCTTTTTACAATTTTTGTATTTATAAATGTTACAATAGTTTCAAATAAGTATATGTATGATATTGATAATAGTCAAAATTAAACCTCTTTTAGAGTTATATTGGGTTACTAATCCTTTTACTTGAAAAATAAGTGTTAAACTATCTCTCGATACTCATGTTAATCTAAATCTTTTCCCTAATATTTTACGTAGATAAAATTTTTAAGTTTTTGCGTTGCATGTATTCTTAATGAAATTTAGCTAAATCTATAAATGAGGAGATTAAGATAGCAGGAATATCAACCTTTTTTTTTTTTTTGGTCAATCCTACTCTATTCCTACCCTAACACTCACTCTCAGACTTTTGTCCAGCCTCCTTGCAGGGCGTGGGAGTCGAAACCCACTCCTAAAACTAAATCGTCCCCACTCCCCAACCCCCCTGAGAAGGTGGGGATTCGAACCCCCCACCTCCCCCTTGCAAGTTGGAAGGGTGGCCACTGGAGCAAACCCCAGTGGTTGCAGGAACATCAACCTGACAAAACACTAACTGAGGTTCTAATTTTATTATAATAATGACCATACATTAGAACACATTTAAATGAAATTATTGTAATATTCATAAATTTTTTAAGCTTTTGTGTTTCATATATTCTTAATTAAGTTTAGCTAATTCTATAAATGAGAAAATTAAAGTAGCGGGAACATCATCTAACATATCTCTAAATGAGCTGTTACTTTTTTTTTTTATTATAGAGACTATAAGCTAAACACAGTTGAATGAAAAAACTAAAAACGTAAAAAAGTAACACAAGGATAGAATTTTTTTGTTGTTAAGGATATGGATGGAATTAAAAGATATTAAACATTCGGGCAATAGTGTAATTATGGAAATTTGTGAATTTATCGAATGACGTATTGGATTTTGTTACCGGAAGTTAAGGGATTGATTGAACGTTTATCTTTCATTATCTGAAAGTAGTCTTATCTGTGTAAATTGATGAGGATTTCAACGTACTTCCAACCAAAGTTGAAAAAGAAAATTCTTTCACAAAACTACGCAATACATTCACTTTCCCTCGGACTAAATCTCCACAATGGAGATAAACTGAGAATTTAAAGGAAACATTTTATACTTTCATTTTCATATAGATGTACACAACTGCATATCACATTATTTCACTTTGATGTAAACATATTTTAGATCCTGACAAATAACCCGCGCAATGAGGGCTTACATCTAGTGACAACATGCAGGCTTTTGTGCACAAAATTGTTTCTTGGCGGTTCTCAAAATCTATAAATTAAAGTCAAAATCATCATTTATCTCCATTTTTACTTTCTAAAATTTCAATTGCTATATGTAACCCTCATTCATTGAGTAAAAACTCAATTTTCTTTCTATGCAAATATAATCACCATTTTGTCTCATTTTACAAAAGTGTCGATATGATTTACAGACACTATGGTCATTGCATAAATTTTAATCTATAGTTTTGCATACAATGATTTTCATCTGATATCTACAATGACATCACTAAATATATTTAGCAAATATAATTTACAATATCATCTTAAGAAAAAGTTGGGCACACGTGAGGCGACCGTGAGAACTCTTGTAAATAATGTAACAAAAGATATTTATTATTGCAATATGAATGTGTACATAACCAACTAAAACTAATGAAATAGAAAAATATTAACCAATTTTGATATAACTTTCTTAAACTTTAAAAGGTTGGGATAAATAATTTACTTGAAGCATCAATAAATGCCCCCATTTAATTACAACCACCCATTGGAAACGAAATATTGTCAAGAAAATGATGTGAATATTCTTATGCTGAAAATAGATCAATGGAATCCTAGATATGCATTCTTGTAGAAATATATTTTGAATTTTTTTTTAAAAATAAAAATTGAATCTTGCTTATTTCATGATGATGCGCATTTTATATATATATATATATATTGGTCAGAAAGTACATACATTTATCTTAGAAGATGGCATTTCCATCAGTTCTTGCAAAAGAGAAAAGAGTAAGATAGACATCAAATGATTACAAAAATTAAAATGAAGCGTATTCTTTTTTAAGAAAAGGCAACTGAAGTCGACCGGATTAAAAAATAATCTCGAAGAAGTTATTCCCAACTTCATATAAATAGTAATGGTCATATGGAGTAGATAGAAGAAAGTACTTTGCTTTCACGAAGATGTACAAATACTATGGTCCCCCTTTCCATACCAAGCTCATGGTAAAAATGTTAAGGTTCCGACAAATGTAGGAAAGCTATTTGGAGAGGGGAATTTACATTCTCACTTTATGCTTTCAATTTTTTGTTTTTTTTAATTGATTCATAATATTTCACGTGTTTGAAATAGTTTGTGCCATATTATAATTATATAAGTGTTGCAATTTTGTGTCAATGTTTCTCAAAATCGGAGAATAAACCGATATGATGGGGTTCAGATCCACTTTAAATAGAATTTCAGGCATTGATTGGTGTGAATATCGTTCTTGTTATAATTATCTGCATCTTATTTCTCAAGCAAAATACACATCAACACAATAATTTAAAATTATATAGCAAATGTAAACTCAGACCCGTGCAACACACATTTGTCTTGCTAGTTTAAATATATACGAGAATATCTATATATTAAAAGTAAATAGGAGCAGCATAGTATCAGGGTGACGTGGTCTTCATAGAATTATAAATTTATTTCACAATTTGAAGTATAGAAAAAGTTATCATTAGTTTTTCGTTGGGAAAATGGTTTTTGCCTGTGATTTTCTGAATAAGAATTTCTCTGTCTTTTCCACTTCTTTGAGAAACTGAAAGTATGTGATGTGTAATATTGTTATCGTTGTTTGGATCACTTACCAAACAAACAATCTAGTGGAGCTATATAATTCATAACTGAGGGACAAAAGATCATTAAGATACTCCGATCCCGCAATACATTCATGAATTGATGTCTCTCCTCTTTTGCTATATTCCTTTTTGTTTGAATAATTAAATAACACCTTTTGCTATCATTATATCTTTCTTACATATAAATAGCACCACACAAAACAAGAACGCCCCGACCCAAATACTAATTTCTCAGTGGCTTCCGGCAACCCAGACTCGGGTACTCGTCGCCCGAGCACAGGTCCCGTCAGCCGGTTCCTGATCCTGCAACCTTGACCTATGTCAGTGTTTTTCAATTAAAAAAAGAAAAAAGTATCTATATGTTTCCGTGTTTTTCAATTTAAAAAAGAAAAAAGTATCAGAAAATGACTACTAAATATTTGTCAAGGACACTCAGACACAGCAAAACGAAACCACTTCCTTTGAAAAGAACTTCTTTAAAATTAGTTTCCAGTAGATCCGCTAGACATTCCGTGCGATGGACTAGATAATCATTTTCAGCTGTCTCAAGAAGATGAAAAACATTGCGTGGACAACAAATTTAGAAGAAATGAAAGTGATATCGAGAAAAAAAGTTTTCATTATTGTGTTTGAAGGGGAAAATTACCAAAAATTCTATTTTAATTTTTTTTTTTGAAATTATTTGTTTATTTATTATTTTCTTTTTCCTAGGTCAACCCGGT
Source organism: Eucalyptus microcorys (assembly GCA_014182515.1). Lineage (NCBI taxonomy): Eukaryota > Viridiplantae > Streptophyta > Magnoliopsida > Myrtales > Myrtaceae > Eucalyptus > Eucalyptus microcorys. The sequence continues at coordinate 4,518,613 of CM024565.1, read as the reverse complement.
AGCAACCGGCTAAAACAAAAAAAAAAGGAAGATAAAAAAAAGAGGAGAATGAAAAGAAAAAGAAATTAATAATTAATAATTCAAAAAAAATATAATTTTTTTAAAATTATCTACATCAATGTCGACTGTAATAATTAAAAAATATAATATTATTAAAATTGTCTATATTAGCACCGGCTGCACCACAATCTAAATTAATCGAGATTCTTACCTAATTTACGATATCGCCCGGATATTATTTCTATATTCGGATGGATGACAAATCACGAGAATCACAGTAAGGATAACCGCATTCTTACCTAATTTGCAATGTCGCCCGGATATTGTTGCTAAATTTGGATGGATGACAGATCACGAGAATCACAATAAGGAAATAAGGATGACTGGCGATGGCTCGCGGTGGCTGTTCACAGAACTCACACATCCTGAAGGCACAAGGAAAGAGTGGCACCATTTGTGGTAGAGGAGGTACGCCCCAAGGAAGAAGACAGCCCTCTCTCTATCTCATGTTGTCTTTCTTGCAAAAGCTTTCAAGCATCTTCTGTCTTTTCCTCTCTCAACTTTCTCTTTAAATTGTGGTCATGTATTCAATGTGTGGCCTCGTATTGAATTGCGTGGCCTCCTCCATAACCTCTTCTTTGTCTCCTTTTATATTGTTAAGATATGTCTCGAATTTCAACATATCGAATAAATACAGTTAAAGTTAAATCGAGTAATTTTAAAGAACGCATTTTTTATTAGGGAAATCTCTTATGACGTTTTGAAGATGACAAAATAAATCAAATGCGACTAACGTGTTTAATGGTTGAGTAATAGACTATGAAGATGATAGAACATGTAAAGGATATTGTCAAAATCTATATTTGGAAGAACAAGAATATAGACTCTATGCTAAAGCTGAACTTATTCAGACCGTGTCAAAACCTTAAGACTAAATATGTTCAAAAGCATATTATGTTAAGACTTACGTCCAGATTATAAAGTCTATTTCAGACGGAAGACACTCAGACTCTACTTCAAACAGAACACACTCACACTTTACATACAGACAGAACGTGACAAAGTCCAGTACGAGACACAAGTTTAGAATGTAACAAATTCAGAACGAAACATGTTCAGAATGAGACAACTTGATAGAACGTAATACAAGCCCCAAACATATAACGGCTAGTAATCTGGTTTGGATTCCATATCAAGATAGATTTAATTGACTCAATCTAATTGATTGATAATTGGATCTTGAAGACAAGAACTTTCTATACGAAGAAGCTCTACTTATGGAAACCAAGATTCTATTTGTATGGGCGATCAAAATCAATTTGGGATTCTACTTTTGTCACTCAACGGCTACCAAATCTTCTTGATACAGATCTGTCCAATGGGTAGATTGGAAGACGATTTTCTAGATACTGTCCAACAGCTAGTTTGGAAGTTGAGAAGTATTTAAGGAGACCAAGGAATGATAAGCAAGTAAGAGATGGAGAGTAGAATTTATAATTCCAAAGTCTGAGCGACCTTCGATCATACACTTGTCTTTCATAAGCTTAAACATTTGTGATCGTGAGAGAAATACCAAAAGATTGACTTAGTGAGATAGTGTGATCTACCACTAAGTGTTTGCACTCAAAGTTATAATATCTTGTTGATTGTATAGTGGAATTCAGCCAAAAGGTTGTTAGCGTGGGAGAGTAGATGCAGGCTTGACTAAGCTGAACCACTATAAATTTCGTGCGTAAGGAAAGAGTGGCACCGTTTCTAGAAGAGATGGCACACCCCAGCGAAGAAGACAACCCTCTCTCTCTCTCTCTCTCTCTCTCTCTCTCTCTCTCTCTCTCTCTCTCTCTCTTTCTCTTGTTGTCTTTTCTGCAAAAGCTTTCAAACATCTCCCGTCTTTTCCTCCGTCAATTTTCTCTTTAAATTGTAGCCATGTATTCAATATGTGGCCTTGTATTGAATTGCATGGCCTCCTCCATAATCTCCTTTTATATTGCTAAGATATGTCTCGAATTTCAACATATACAGTTCAAGTAAAATCAAGTAATTTTAAAGAACGCATTTTTTGTTAGGAAAATCTCTTATAATATTTTGAAGATGACAGAATAAATCAAAGATTACTAACGTGTTTAATGATTGAGTAATAGACTATGCAAATGATAGAACATGTAAAGGATATTGTCGAAGTCTATATTTGGAAGAACAAGAAGTCGAAGTCTATATTTGGAAGAACAAGAAGATAGACTCTATGCTAAAGCTGAACTTATTCAGACTGTATCCAAACCTTAAGGCTAAATATGTTCAAAAGCAGATTATGTTAAGACTTATGTCCATATTGTAAAATATATTTCAAACGGAATACACTTAGACTCTACTTCAAACAGAACACACTCACACTTTACATACAGACAAAACGTGACAAAGTCTAGAACGAGACACAAGTTCATAATGTAACAGATTCAGAACCAAGCATGTTTAGAATAAGACGACTTCATAGAACGTAACACAAGTCCCAAACATATAACGGCTAGAAATCTGGTTTGGATTTTACATTAAGATAGATTTGATTGACTCAATCTAATTAATTAACAATTGTATCTTGAAGATAAGAACTTTCTATACGAAAAAGCTCTACTTATGGAAACCAAGATACTGTTTATGTGGGCAATCAGAATCAATTTGGGATTCTACTTTTGTCACTTAACGGCTACCAAATCTTCTTGATATAGATCTGTCCAATGAGTAGATTGGAAGATGATTTTCTAGAGATTGTCCAACAGCTAGTTTGGAAGTGGAGGAGTATTTAAGGAACCAATGACCGATGAGCAAGTAAGAAACGGAGCGTAGAATTTATAATTCCAAAGTCTAAGCGATATTTGATCATACACTTTTCTTTCGTAAGCTTAAACATTTGTGATCGTGAGAGAAATACCAAAAGATTGACTTAGTAAGATAGTGTGATCTACCACTAAGTGTTTGCACTCAAAGTTGTAATATCTTGTTGATTACATAGTGAAATTCAGCCAGAAGGTTGTTAGCGTGGGAGAGTGGACGTAAGCTTGACTAAGCTGAACCACTATAAATTTCGTCTGCAAGGAAAGAATGGCACCGTTTTTGGAAGAGGAGGCACGCCTCATGGAAGAAGACAACCCTCACTCTATCTCTCTCCCATGTTGTCTTTTCTGCAAAAGCTTTCAAACATCTCCCGTCCTTTCCTCCGTCAATTTTCTCTTTAAATTGTGGCCATGTATTCAATGTGTGGCCTTGTATTAAATTGGGTGGCCTCCTCCATAATCTCCTTTTATATTGCTAAGATATGTCTCGAATTTCAACATATCAAATAAATACAGTTCAAGTTAAATTGAGTAATTTTCAAGAACGCTTTTTTTTGTTAGGGAAATCCCTTTATGATGTTTTGAAGATGACAAAATAAATCAAAGGCTACTAACGTATTTAATGATTGAGTAATAGATTATACAGATGATAGAACATGTAAAGGATATTGTCGAAGTCTATATTTAGAAGAACTGAAAGATAGACTCTATGCTAAAACTGAACTTATTTAGACTATGTCTAAACCTAAAGGCTAAATATGTTCGAAAGCAAATTATGTTAAGACTTACGTCCAGATTATAAAGTCTATTTCAGATGAAAGACACTCAAACTCTACTTTAGACAGAACACACTCAGACTTTACATCAGACAAAACGTGACAAGGTCCAAAACGAGATACAAATTCAGAACGTAACAAATTCAGAATGAAGCATGTTTAGAATAAGACAACTTGACAGAACGTAACATAAGCACCAAACATATAACGGCTAAAAATCTGGTTTGGATTCTACATCAAGGTAGATTTGATTGAATCAATCTAATTAATTGACAATTAGATCTTGAAGACAAGAATTTTCTATACGAAGAAGATCTACTTATGGAATCCAAGATTCTATTTCTATGGGCGATCAGAATCAATTTGGGATTCTATTTTTGTCACTTAATGGCTACCAAATTTTTTTGATACAAATCTGTTCAATGGGTAGATTGGAAGACGATTTTCTAGATACCGTCCAATGACTAGTTTGGAAGTGGAGAAGTATTTAAGGAAACCAATGACTGATGAGTAAGTAAGAGACGAAGCGTAGAATTTATAATTCCAAAGTCTGAGCGACCTTCGATCATACACTTGTCTTTTGTGCGCTTAAACGTTTGTGATCGTGAGAGAAATACCAAAAGAGTGACTTAGTGATATAGTATGATCTACCACTAAGAGTTTACACTCAAAGTTGTAATATTTTGTTGATTGCATAGTGGAATCAAGCTAGGAGGCTGCTAGCGTGGGAGAGTGGACGTAGACTTGACTAAGCCGAACCATTATAAATTTCGTGCGCAAGGAAAAAGTGGCACAGTTTCTAGAAGAGGAGGCACACCCCAAGGAAGAAGGCAACCCTCTCTCTCTCTCTCTCTCTCTCTCTCTCTCTCTCTCGTGCTGTCTTTTCTACAAAAGCTTTCAAACATCTCCCGTCTTTTCCTCCGTCAACTTTCCCTTTAAATTGTGGCCATGTATTCAATATATGGCCTTGTATTGAATTGGGTGGCCTCCTCCATAATCTCCTTTTATATTGGTAAGATATGTCTCGAATTTTAACATATCGAATAAATACAGTTCAAGTTAAATCGAGTAATTTTCAAGAATGCATTTTTTGTTAGGGAAATCCCTTATGATGTTTTGAAGGTGACAAAATAAATCAAATGCTACTAACGTGTTTAATGGTTGAGTAATAGACTATGCAGATGATAGAACATGTAAAGGATATTGTCGAAGTCTATATTTGGAAGAACCGGAAGATAGACTCTATGCTAAAGCTGAATTTATTCAGACTGTGTATAAACCTTAGACCTAAAAATGTTCAGAAACAAATTATATTCAGATTTACGTTCAGATTGTAAAGTCTAATTCAGACGGAAGACACTCAGACTCTACTTCAGAGAGAACACACTCAGACTTTACATACAGACAGAACGTCACAAGGTCCAGAACGAGAGACAAGTTCAGAACGTACCAAATTTAGAACGAAGCATGTTCAGACTAAGACAACTTGACAGAACGTAACGCAAGCCTCAAACATATAACGTTTAGTAATCTAGTTTGGATTCTACATCAAGATAGATTTGATTGACTCAATCTAATTGATTGACAATTGGATCTTGAAGACAAGAATTTTCTATACGAATAATCTCTACTTATGGAAACCAAGATTCTATTTGTATGGACGATCATAATCAATTTGGGATTCTACTTTTGTCACTCAACGGCTACCAAATCTTTTTGATACAGATCTGTCAAATGGGTAGATTGGAAGATGATTCTTTATATACTGTCCAACGGCTAGTTTGGAAGTGGAGGGGTATTTAAGGAGACCAAGGACCGATGAGCAAGTAAAAGACAGAGCGTATAATTTATAATTCCAAAGTTTGAGTTTGAGCGACCTTTGATCATACACTTGTCTTTCGTGAGCTTAAACGTTGGTGATCATGAAAGAAATACCAAAAGAGTGACTTAGTGAGATAGTGTGATCTACCACTAAGTGTTTGCACTCAAAATTGTAATATCTTGTTGATTGCATAGTGGAATCCAGCCAAAAGACTGTTAGCATGGGAGAGTAGACGTAGGTTTAACTAAGCCGAACCACTATAAATTTCGTCCGCTAGGAAAGAGTGGCACTGTTTGTGGAAGAGGAGGCACGCCTAGGGAAGAAGACAACCCTCTCTCTCTTGCTCTCTCGTGTTGTCTTTTCTGCGAAAGCTTTCAAACATCTCCCGTCTTTTCCTCCGTCAATTTTCTATTTAAATTGTGGCCATGTATTCAATGTGTGGCCCTGTATTAAATTGCATGGCCTCCTCCATAATCTCTTTTTATATTGCTAAGATATGTCTCGAATTTCAACATATCGAATAAATACAGTTCAAGTTAAATCGAGTAATTTTAGAGAACGCTTTTTTTGTTAAGGAAATCCCTCTTGATGTTTTGAAGATGACAAAATAAATCAAAGGTTACTAACGTGTTTAATGGCGGATTAATAGACTATGCAGATGATAGAACATGTAAAGGATATTGTCGAAGTCTATATTTGGAAGAAGCGGAAGATAGACTCTATGCTAAAATTGAATTTATTCAGACTGTGTACAAATCTTAAGGCTAAATATATTCAGAAGCAGATTATGTTCAGACTTACGTCCAGATTGTAAAGTCTATTTCAGATGGAAGACACTCAGACTCTTTTTTAGATAGAACACACTCAGACTTTACATATAGACAAAACGTGACAAGGTCCAGAATGAGACACAAGCTCAGAATGTAACAGATTCAGAATGAAGCATGTTCAGAATGAGACAACTTGGCAGAATGTAACACAAGCCCAAAACATATAATGGCTAGTAATCTGGTTTGGATTCCACATCAAGATAGATTTAATTGACTCAATCTAATTGATTGATAATTGGATCTTGAAGACAAGAACTTTCTATACGAATAAGCTCTACATATGGAAACCAAGATTCTGTTTGTATGGGCGATCAGAATCAATTTGAGATTCTACTTTTGTCACTCAATGGTTACTAAATCTTCTTGATATAGATATGTCTTATGGGTAGATTGGAAGACGATTCTCTAGATACTATCTAATGGCTAGTTTTGAAATGGAGGGGGTATTTAGGGAGATCAAGGACCGATAAACAAGTAAGAGACGGATCGTAGAATTTATAATTCCAAAGTTTGAGCAACCTTCGATCATACACTTGTCTTTCGTGAGCTTAAACGTTTGTGATCGTGAGAGAAATACCAAAAGAGTGACTTAGTGAGATATTGTGATATGCCACTAAGTGTTTGCACTCAAAGTTGTAATATCTTGTTGATTGCATAGTGAAATCCAACCATAAGGCTGTTAGCATGGGAGAGTAGACATAGGCTTGACTAAGCCAAACCACTATAAATTTCGTTTGCCTAGAAAGAGTGGCACTGTTTGTGGAAGAGGAGGCACGCCCCAGGGAAGAAGACAGCCCTCTCTCTCTCGCTCTGTTGTGTTGTCTTTTCTGTAAAGCTTTCAAACATCTCCCATCTTTTCCTTTGTCAATTTTCTCTTTAAATTGTGGCCATGTATTCAATGTGTGACCTTGTATTAAATTGTGTGGCCTCCTCCATAGTCTCCTTTTTATATTGCTAAGATATGTCTCGAATTTCAACATATCGAATAAATACAGTTCAAATTAAATCAAGTAATTTTAGAGAACGTCTTTTTTTTTAGGGAAATCACTCATGATGTTTTGAAGATGACAAAATAAATCAAAGGTTACTAATGTGTTTAATGGTGGACTAATAGACTATGTAGAAGATAGAACATGTAAAGGATATTGTTGAAGTCTATATTTGGAAGAACCGGAAGATAGACTCTATGCTAAAACTGAATTTATTCAGACTGTGTACAAATCTTAAGGCTAAATATATTCAGAAGCAGATTATGTTCAAGGTTACGTCTAGATTGTACAATTTATTTCAGACGGAAGACACTCAAGACTCTACTTCAGACATAACACACTCAGACTTTACATACAGACAGAACATGACAGTGTCTATAACAAGACACAACTTCATAATGTAACAGATTCAGAACGAAACATGTTCAGAATGAGACAACTTGAAAGAACGTAACACAAGCCCTAAACATATAGCAGCTAGTAATCTGATTTGGATTTCACATCAAGATAGATTTGATTGACTCAATGTAATTGATTGACAATTGGATCTTGAAGACAAGAACTTTCTATACGAAGAAGTTCTACTTATGGAAAACAAGATTCTGTTTGTATGGGTGATCAAAATCAATTTGTGATTCTACTTTTGTCACTCAACGGCTATTAAATCTTCTTGATACAGATCTGTCCAATGGGTAGATTGGAAGATGATTCTCTAGATACTATCCAATGGCTAGTTTGGAAGTTGAGGAATATTTAAGGAGACCAAGGATTGATGAGCAAGTAAGAGACAAAGTGTAGAATTTATAATTCCAAAGTTTAAGCGACCTTCGATCATGCATTTGTCTTTTGTGCGCTTAAACGTTTATGATCATGAGAGAAATACCAAAAGAGTGACTTAAGGAGATAGTGTGATATACCACTAAGTGTTTGCACTCAAAGTTATAATATCTTGTTGATTGCATAGTGGAATCAAGCTAGAAGGCTGTTAGCGTGGGAGAGTGGACGTAGGCTTGACTATGCTGAACCACTATAAATTTCGTCTACAAGGAAAGAGTGGCACCGTTTCTGGAAGAGGAGGCACACCCCATGGAAGAAGACAGCCCTCTCTCTCTCTCTCTCTCTCTCTCTCTTGTGCTATCTTTTCTGCAAAAGCTTTCAAACATCTCCCGTCTTTTCCTCTGTCAATTTTCTTTTTAAATTGTGGCCATGTATTCAATGTGTGGCCTTGTATTGAATTGGGTGGCCTCCTCCATAATCTCATTTTATATTGCTAAGATATGTCTTGAATTTTAACATATCGAATAAATACAATTCAAATTAAATTGAGTAATTTTCAAGTACACCTTTTTTGTTAGGGAAATCCTTCATGATGTTTTGAAGATGACAAAATAAATTAAAGGCTACTGACGTGTTTAATGATTGAATAATAGACTATGTAGATGATAGAACATATAAATGATATTGTCGAAGTCTATATTTGGAAGAACCAGAAGATAGACTCTATGCTAAGGCTGAACTTATTTAGAATGTGTACAAACCTTAAGGCTAAATATGTTCAGAAGCAGATTATATTCAGACTTACGTCCAGATTGTAAAGTCTATTTCAGACAGAAGACACTCAGATTCTACTTCAGATAGAACAAACGCAGACTTTACATACAGACAAAACGTGACAAGATCCAAAATGAGACACAAATTCACAACATAACAGATTCAGAACGAAACATGTTTAGAATGAGATAACTTGACAGAACGTAACGCAAGCCCCAAACATATAATGGCTAGTAATCTAGTTTGGATTCTACATCATGATAGATTTGATTGACTCGATTTGATTGATTGACAATTAGATCTTAAAGATAAGAACTTTCCATACGAATAATCTCTACTTATGGAAAGCAAGATTTTGTTTGTATGGGTGAACATAATCAATTTGTGATTTTACTTTTATCACTCAACGGCTATCAAATCTTCTTAATACAAATCTGTCCAATGGGTAGATTGGAAGACGATTCTCTAAATACTGTCCAACGGCTAGTTTGGAAGTGAATGAGTATTTAAGGAGACCAAGGACTGATGAGCAAGTAAGAGACGGAGTGTAGAATTTATAATTCCAAAGTCTAAGCGACCTTCGATCATATACTTGTCTTTCGTGAGCTTAAACGTTGGTGATCATGAAAGAAATGCCAAAAGAGTGACTTAGTGAGATAGTGTGATCTACTACTAAGTGTTTGCACTCAAAGTTGTAATATCTTGTTGATTGCATAGTGGAACCAACCAGAAGGCTGTTAGCGTGAGAGAGTAGACGTAGGCTTGACTAAGCCGAACCACTATAAATTTCGTCTACCAGGAAAGAGTGGCACTATTTGTGGAAGAGGAGGCACGCCCTAGGGAAGAAGACAGCCTTCTCTCTCTCGCTCTCTTGTGTTGTCTTTTCTGCAAAAGCTTTCAAACATCTCCCGTCTTTTCCTCCATCAATTTTCTCTTTAAATTATGGCCATGTATTCAATGTGTTGCCTTGTATTAAATTGCGTGGCCTCCTCCATAATCTCATTTTATATTGCTAAGATTTGTCTCGAATTTCAACATATTGAATAAATACAGTACAAGTTAAATCGAGTAATTTTAAAGAACTCATTTTTTGTTAAGGAAATTCCTTATGATGTTTTGAAGATGATAAAATAAATCAAAGGCTACTAACATGTTTAATGGTTGAGTAATAGACTATGTAGAAGATAAAACATGTAAATGATATTGTTGAAGTCTATATTTGGAAGAATCAGAAGATAGATTGTATGCTAAAGCTGAACTTATTCAGACTGTGTCCAAACCTTAAGGCTAAATATGTTCAGAAGCAGATTATGTTCAAACTTACGTCCAAATTGTACAGTTTATTTCAGACGGAAGATACTCAAGACTCTACTTCAGATAGAATACATTCATACTTTACATACAGACAGAACATGACAAGGTCCATAACAAGACACAAGTTCAAAACGTAACAAATTCAGAACGAAGCATATTCAAAATGAGACAACTTGACAGAACGTAACACAAGCCCCAAACATATAATAGCTAGTAATCTAGTTTGGATTCTACATCAAGATAGATTTGATTGACTTAATCTAATTGATTGACAATTGGATCTTGTAGATAAGAATTTTCTATACGAAGAAGCTCTACTTATGGAAACTAAGATTCTGTTTGTATGTGCGATTAGAATCAATTTGGGATTCTACTTTTGTCACCCTATGGCTACCAAATCTTCTTGATACAGATCTGTCCAATGGGTATATTAGAAGACGATTCTCTATATACTGTCTAACGACTAGTTTGGAAGTGGAGGAATATTTAAGGAGACCAAGGACCGATGAGCAAGTAAGAGACGGGGCGTAAAATTTATAATTCCAAAGTCTGAGTGACCTTCGATCATACACTTATCTTTCGTAGAATTTATAATCCCATGGTGGTTTTAGAAAATCCCCTTTTCATCATATTTTTTATAAAAAAAAATTATTACAAACCATAAATTATACCTTTTGCAACACATTTATCTTAAGCTATTTTCTATAACAAATTCCAAACCTGTATCGATATGACAAATTTACCTTTGGTCAAGGTCTCATTAATAAACATCATTAAAAATCTACATATATAAATGCTGGAAATCAAACTTGATATGAAAAACTATCTAATGAAACTTTCACAGATGATAGATATGTCGCATAATACAAATATGGGGTTTTTAAAGTCACAATAAAAAACTTAAGTTAAATTTGTCATGATAAATATAGTTTGATGTTTTTTATGCTAGAAAAAAAGTTTAGGGAATTATGCCTTAGTGAACATACTTTGAGTTTTTGGTGTCTTTTTCCCATATAAATATATATAGAATCCCAATTTCCAATTTCAAAGTCATATCATAATTTAGAAAAATACATAGGTATGATCTCTAAATACAATATATTTATATATGTTTTATTTGTCTGGAAAAAAAAATAGTAACCATATGTTTTTAAAAATAATGGGTTAGAACAAATTGAAAAAAAGAAAAAGGATTATTCTATTTCTCTTTCTTAGACATTACAAACCATTGTTTGGATGAAAGCTTAAATAAATCGTTGTCGCGACTTATCCTCTGGGGAAGGGAACAGGTTTAGGGGTATTGCTTAAAAGATGGACCTAAGGCCCATGATTAGGCTCGGGCTCTCCCATACCCATACCCCGCGTGACATTGGGGTATTTTTTAGAATTTTGCAAAAATGAGTCGCCACTAACCTATTGAGGTCGTCTATAAACCAAGTGAGGCATTGGAATGTACCTCACTTCCTACGCAACCAAAGAAATCTAGGGTTGGGAACTTGATTATACTAATTGACCAATTAGTGCTCTTTCGGTACCTAATCTTGTTCATTTTAAAAGAAAATATTTTTATCAAGCAACTTAGATTAATTTTACACATGAAGTGATCATGCGGGTGCACAGTCATTAAAATAACAATTAGCAACCAAGGAAAATGTTAAATAAATTGCATGGGAAAGTAAAGAATTAATGCCATAGAGAAGATAAATGCTAATCCTAGCTAGACTAAAGAGAAGCCAAACTCCATGTATCAACATTGTGCACTCAAAGACAATTGTCCCTAAGGATGGTTGAAACCCTAAGGTAAAGCCCTAAAGGCTTAGTTAATTTTTTAAGCACAACTCTGAGTTAAGAAATTCATCTTTTTTTTTTAGAAAAAAAACTCATGAAATCTTTTGTAAAACTTTTCAAAAGAGAATTTGAATTTCCTAACATTTGTCATTTTATTTTCAATTTTTTAATTAAAAAACTCAAAATTTCAATATTTAAAAAAAAATTGAATTTTTTAATGTTCTTTTTAATATATTTTTAATAGTTAACATTATTATATTCAGAAAAACAGGTCTAGACCGGTAAACCCAATCGGGTCCGTTGGCTTGACACAAATCTGGATTAAAACTAAAAAAAAAAAAAAGACAAAATCGATTTCTTAAAACCTTTTTCTTGTTTCTCTTTTTCTTTTTTTCGTTTTTAATATTAATATTAATATTTTAATCAATATTTTGTCTTTTCCCTATTTCGTCTTTTTACTACATTTCTTCTCTGCGGCTTCTCTTTCCCGAAGCCAGTTTTTGTGTTTCACTTTTTCTGCAATTTTTCTTTTTCTTTTTTTTCTCTATTCTTTTTTTTGACTTCATCCCTTATGGCCTTCTTCCCCACAAATTTTCCTCTCCAAGTGTCTTCTTTTCCCTTTTGTCTTTTTACATTTTTTATTTATTTCTTCTTTCTACTCATCTTCTTCTTCTTCGATTCACGCCCAAAATTGGCCCCTCCTTCCGATGCCTCCATCGCCGAACGCCCTACCTATTCTCTCACGCTGAGCACTATAAACAAAGCAGCGGTTGAGCTCATCGCTTGCTGCCACCATCACTTCGTGACATCATTGCCGACCCTTCTAAGCCGCGCACCACTTACAACCACCACACCCAGGAAATCAACGGGAGACAAATAAAACACAGCAGACGTGCCCAGACATGGCCCGGTGATGCAAATGACAACTCGTAAACAACAAAAGGTTCATAACATGTAAAACGTACTTATCCACGTTCAAGAACACGTGGGAATCAATAATGCATGCGCCTAGGCCGGCTTAGACATATCGTCGAACATGTGGTGGCATGGAACGGAGGAATGATATCAACCCTTTTTGTACTTGGACTCAGCATCAAACTTTTTTAAAAAAAAAAAAATTATCAAGTGGGCATTCAAAATTAACCACATTAGCAACCAGAAGCCCAGCACGCGTGTAACTAACAGGAGGAACAAAACTCAACGTCCTATCCTACTAGAGAAGGGCGGAGCAACAGGGTTTCGAAGGAACAGGCATTTAAAATGAGAGATCCCTACTCAGCTTCGGTGGCGGCAACAGGAGAGTGAACTCGAAATGGATCGAGCGATGACTGCCCGTCCCACGATGTTCCCGAAGTGAGATCCTCAAGAAGATGACGCAACTCGACACAAATCAAAAAGCTATGCACAAGACCTACCTGGTTCAGGGGAAGCACTGCAAGGACAGCGCTTGACGAACGAAATCTGGCGACAGTCAACCACTCTCTCGAGCTCCCTCACTCTGGTTCTCTCCCTCTCACTCGCTTAAAACTCTCTTGAGCTCTTCCAATCTCTCCCTCTGTAGCTCCCCCTGTCCCTTTATCTTGGTGCTTCTCTCCTTTTTTCTGTTTTGCCTCCGCCCTTTTTAGAGCAACCGGCTGGTGCACATGGCCTTTGCAGCTGCCAGCTTGCTGGTCGGACTGCCCCCGACCCACAGATCGCACCGCTTGCCTACCACACCGATCCCCTTGCTCCTCTGTAGCTGCTCCTCTTTTCTGTTCTTTGCAGGTTGTCGCGCGAGATAGGCGAGAGAGGAGGAAGGATGGGCGCGCGCCGAGCCGAAGGAGAAAGTAGCTAGGCTGGGCTGAGGGGGAAAGAAGGCTGCGCCGGGCCCAGCGTGAGGGAAAAGAAAAGAAAGAGGAATGGGCTAGGCCAAGGCCAGATCAAGCCCAACCCGACCCCCCTTAAGCATTTTGTTGTTTTGTTGTTTTTTTTTTCTTTTTTATGACAATTTTTTGGAATTTTTTTTAGCAACTAATTCCTAACTTTTAATACTATTAAGTCTTAAGTAAAATGGCGAATTTAGGTGTCAACAAACGTGAAATAGAAAAGATCTTGGTCACGGATGCCTTGCGGGGATTTTATTTAGTAACGATAAAATTATCAAAAAAAAAGTTTATTATATTTGTGTCAATTCATTTTTAAATCTTTTGATTAATTGTCAATATAATATATTAGGCCAATTTTGATAAATAAATAAATAAAATGTTGATATGGATACTGGTCCTTTTACATGGTACGGCCGACACTAACGTTGACAATTTTGTAATTTTTTTTTTTTTTTTACTTTGTAACTTTTTTTCCCTGTTTTTTCTTACCTTTGTTCATTTTTTCTACAACTTTGTTGCTGCCCACAGGCGAGGCCAAGAACCATACCCAGACTTTACTTGTGGCCAGCAAGCAGTTGGGAAAATAAAAGAAAATAATTAATAAAATATAAAAAAATTAGGAAATTATAAAATTATAAAAATTATAAAAATTATCTAGGTGAGCGCCACCCAACATTCATGCCCACAATTCTTAACTAAAATTAATTGGATGAACTACATTGGCAAATTATTAAATGATTTAAAACTTAGTTGACATAATTGAAAGATTTATGACTAAATAAGTATAAGTATAATAAGTTTTGCACTTTTTCGGTAATTTTCTTGTTAAGTAACCATCTAGTAAAATTAAGAATTGCATAAGGGATTGCAATGGCTAGGCTTTAGTTGAAAATTACAAATTGAATTTAGTGTCGAGAAATAAGACTTATCATTTTGAAAAGGGTTAATATTCTAAAAAATCTCAAACTGGTACATCTATGACAAATTTACCCCAAACTATTTTTTCTGACCACAAAAAACCACAAACCGGTACATATGTGACAGATCTACTCTCCGTTAGCTTCCATTCGATTTTGCCGTTAACATTGCTGACGTGATTGCTGACGTGGCAAGCCATGTGGAAATTCATAAGTTTAATACCATTAAAAACCCCAAACTGGTATATTTATGACAAATTTACCCCAAACTGGTATATTTATGACAAATTTACCTCAAGCTGGTATATTTACAACAAATTTACTCTAAATTAATTTTTTCACTCATAAAAAACCTAAATTGGTACACATGCGGCACATTTACCCTCTTTCAATTTTCTAAAATTTGACTGAGTTGTGACATCCAATCAATTTTATTTTCCGGATTACTCTAACATTGCCTCCATATCATTAATACTTGATTTTTTTTTCTTTTTATTATAATCATTATTAGAAAACAATTCAAAGACTACCAAATGTGCACTTCATTCTTGTGCCGAGAGGATGCCCATTAACTAAAAGATTGACAAATTGCTTGCGCACATATACAAAAGAATCACACTCAAAGTACACCTGAATTTAGTGGCAAACATAAGTGATTTTGGTTTCGGCATTTCAACGAGCATGTGATGTACGAGTCAATCATACTATTCATATGCAAGTTCCGTGTTAAAATTTTGACACACTTACGATTCAAGGTAAGAAAAACTATGTAACGCTAATAAGGATATGGACTAACACAAATGACCAGCAAAAGCAAGAGTAATATGTAAGCGTACAAACAGATTGCGGACAAGCAGTAAACCATGTGGGGCTAAGACATATAAACATAAAGCCAAGTTTGTCACAAACCAAAAATGAGCGAAGCAACCACAATATGTGCACTTCTTTTGTATATGTGCGCAAGCGATCTGTCTATCTTTTAGTTAATGAGCATCCTCTCGGCACAAGAATGAAGTGCACATTTGGTAATCTTTGAATAGTTTTCTAATAATGATTCAAATAAAAAGGAATAAAAAATCAAGTATTAATGATATGGAGGCAATGTTAGAGTAATCCAGAAAATAAAATTGATTGGACATCACAACTCGGTCAAATTTTGAAAAATTGAAAGAGGGTAAATGTGTCGCACGCTTACCAATTTAGGTTTTTTATGATCGAAAAAATTAATTTAGAGTAAATTTGCCGTAAATATACCAGTTTGGGATAAATTTGTCATAAATATACCAGTTTGGGGTTTTTAATGATATTAAACTTATGAACTTTCACATGGCTTGCCATGTCAGCAACCACGTCAACAAGGTTAACGGCAAAATCGAACGGAAGCTAACGGAGGGCAAATCTATCACATATGTATTAGTTTGGGGTTTTTGGTGGTCAAAAAAATAGTTTGGGGTAAATTTGTCACGGGTATACCAGTTTGGGGTTTTTTAGGGTATTAACCCTTTTGAAAATGCCATTCTTATTCCTAACTAGACTAAAAGGGAACCACAATCAACATATTGAAAATGTGCAATCACATAATAGTCGAGATAAAAATGCGCAAATGATGACTTATCATTTGTCTCTAAGAATATTTAAATCTTATGGTGAAATCCTGATACCCTAACAACTCATTCAATTTAAAGCACAAGTTTTTGTTTGTCAAGGAATTTCGCATATTTTTTAGAGAAAACTAGTCAAAAACTAATTCTTAAGCATTTGCATAGCTTTTAGAAAAAATAATTTTTTGAATTTTAAAATATTTTATAATAAAAAATATATATATATATATATTTTAAATCCGAGAGTGGGAGTCCGGCTGGGCCACGGACATCAAAGCCTTAAGAAAGGAATGGGCTAAACGAAATAAAACGTAATCCAGCCACTACAAGACCAAACCCAAAGCCTACTCACTTACCCCTACGGTTAAAAACGAAGCCCAAATTCACCCAAATTAACACTTCAAGCCTGAGGCTCACCAAGCCTAAATGAACCCAACGTCCACTACTCTCCCTCATCAATTTCCAATCCCACGACATGTCTTCTTCGAGCACGCCCGGAGCACCCGAAGATTTGCTCACCGATTCAAGAAACACCAAAACTCCAGCCGTGAACATTATGTTTTACAGTCAGTCGATATATGCTCGTTCACCAGGCCTCCACCGTTAGCTGCCCTGTTTGACCATCATTATCGGTCAGCGAACGCCCAAACCACCAGACCACGGCCCCAACGCTAACATCCTTCAACACTCACCTGTGCCACCCCCATGAACTCTCACTTTCACCGGACTGCCCACGGCCAGACCACAAAAAAACCAGAGAAATGCCACTGCGGATCTGGCCTAGGCAAAACGTCGAATGCCTGGGGTGCGTCGACTGAAGAACTAACGAAAGCTCAACCAGGACATCAAACAACGACCGAGACCGAAACCAAAAAACCAGGCAGGGTCTAGAGACAACAAATTGTAGCGCCGCCGGGGTCGGAACTCGCACGAAGCAACGAACCACGAGCCCCAAAAACAGGGCAAAACGGAGCGAGTTTGTGAGCTCGGGTGATGGGGCCCTACCCGGGTTGGCGACGGCGGCTAGCAGGCGGGCCCGAGACCGATCGAGCTGTGCCCGGCCGGCTTTGGTTTCGTCGAGACGGGATCCTTGGGTCGAGAGGGCTTAAACTCAAAGGACTTACCGGAAGAACATATGCGGGGAAATGGGGTATCGGGGGGCGCGGCTGAGTTTCTCTCTCGATCTCTGCCCTCTCTCAACTCTCAGTCCCTCGCATCTCTCGCTCTCCGTTCCCTCTCCCCACTCTCGGTCTCGATTTCTCCGAGTCCCCCCTGGCCGACTCTCCCTCTCTCGCTTTTAAGCACCGGCGCGGATGGCCTCTGACATGCCAGCCGCCCTCGGCCGGCCTGGCCTCGACCACCAACTCCCGGTCGACGCCCTCTCTGCATCTTCATCTCCTTGTTCGTGCCGTCCTCTCTGTCTCCTCCCTCTTCAGCCAACGTTCATGACGAAAGGAAGGGAGCCAGAGAGAAAATTAGAAGGCCGGGCCTGGGGCGGGGGCGAGGTGAGAGAAAAAATGGGCTGGGCCCAAAGGTGAAAGAGGAAGAAGAAGGGAAGAGAAGGAAGGCGGGGCCGGCCTTCCCCCGGCCCGGTTTCGTTGCTTCTTCTTCTTCTTTTTATTAATATTTTTTTAAAAAAAATTACAATAATAATTTTTTAATGTTTTTTAATACAAATAATGTAAATACTCGTAATATCTATATGTGATGCTTTAGTGGATATTACTTTTGCTAGTAGTTCAACATTAATTCTTAATTTTCTATGCAATTAATGAATAATTAAATGGGTTATCAAAATTTATGTGTCAACAAGTAGGCAATAGTATAATTATAAAAATTTGTGAATATATCCAATGACTTATTTGATTTCATTATCGGAAGTTAAGGGACTTGATTTAACATTTAGGAATAATTCAAGAATAATATCAAACAAATTAAAAATTCATAAATAATATTTTACACTAAACTAAAGTTCACAAACTAAACTATTAGGCTCCATTCGTTTAACGAAAAATAATTTTCAGGAAAACATTTTCCAGATTTTTCAGTATTCATTTCACGAAAAATGAATTATTTATGAAAAACATAACATTCTAAACTAGGTGAAAATGTTTTTCACTTTCCTCACTTCCACTTCCTCCTTTTTTTTTTTTTTTAAAAAAAAAATTGAATTATTTTTTTTTTTTCTTTCCTTTGTTTGCCCTCTTCGTTTTTACTGGCCGATCGCCAGCCACAGCGATGATCGACAACTAGCCACAGGCGAGCCATGAGCTTGCTGGCTAGTATGAGACTCGCCCATCTCTAATGAGCTCACGCTCATCACTCGCTAAATCGGCAAGTGCAAGCATCAAGTGTCAAGCTTGAGACTCGCTGGCCTCCGCCCTCGCCAAATTGATGAGCTTTGAGCTTGCCAGCCTTGAGCCTTGCCAAATCGACGAGTCTTGAGCTTGATGCTCACGGTCGCCAATTTAGCAAGTGGCAAGCCTCGTGCTTGTCGGCGAACTCGAGGCTAACTCGTGGGCGATTGTCGGCCGTGGCCGTGGTTGGCGACCAGCCAAGAAGAAGAGGACGAAAACAAAGAAAAGAAAAAGAAAAAGTAATTTAATAATTGATTATTTAAAAAATAATGAAAAATTGATTTTTTTAGAAAACTAAAAATAATGAAAAATTGATTTTTTTAGAAAACTAAAAATAATGAAAAATTGATTTTAGAAAATAAAATAAATGAAAAAAAAAGTGTATGGAGGAAAATATTTTCCTCTTCATTTTCAGGTTTTATCTTAATACCAAAAAATAATTACATTTTCTTGAAAATTGGTTTCATGAAAAATATTTTCTAAAAAATACACATTTTCGCACAATGAACAGATCAAGATCACTTTCTTTACCACCCCATGTGGTGGTGGTGCTGGCTTCAGGCTCCTTCCTTTAACGCAAGGGAAGGTGTTCGAATCCCCGCGTCGTTGCTAGTGGTCTTAAGCGCGGTGTCATGGTGGTGGGTCATGCGCTAGCATCGCTCCGGGTTTACCTCACCGACTGTCGGCTATACGAGGGTTCCTGGGTTACCCAAAAAAAAAAAAAAAAGATCACTTTCCTTTTAGCTTTGGGAAATTTAGGACACAACCTGGACCCACATCAGATAGAAAAGTAACACGAGGTCAAAGTCTAACTAAGCAGCCCATGACCTCGGGGGAAATTAGCTTTAAGATGGATCGTTTCTGGCTTCATTTTGCCACACGCATAATAAAAAGTTAATCAAATTAATCATTTTGTTGGGGGAGGATCCTGGAGATACTTTAGATTTAGAAGTGTAATTCTACTTTTATTTATTTTCTTGACAAAGGTTGGTGTTAATGTTTATCTTTCATTGTTTGAAAGTAGTCTTATCTATGTTAATTGATGAGGATTATTCCAACCAAAGTAGAAGAAGAAAAATCTTTACTAAACTAGACAATACATTCACTTTCCCTTGGACTAAATCTCCATAATGGAAATAATGCTGAGAGTTTAAAGGAAACATTTTATTCTTCCACCTTCAAATAGATGAATACAATTGCATATCACATGATTTTAATTTCTCATTTCACTTTGATGTAACATATTTTAGATCCTTACAAATAACCTGCGCAATGAGGGCTTACATCTAGTGACAACGTGCAGGCTTTTTTTGTGCTCAAAATTGTTTCTTGGCGGTTCTCAATATCTATATATTAAAGTCAAAATCATTATTTATCTCAATTTTTACTTTCTAAAATTTCCATTGCCATATGTAACCCCATTCATTGAGTAAAAACTCAATTTTCTTTCTATGCATATATAATCACCATTGTCTCACTTTTCACAAGTGTCAATATGATTTAGGGTCTCTCGATATGAAGAGCTCCTCCCTACCACCATGGTAGTCTTCAGTATGAAAGCCCTAATTGTCTTTTGCGACTGAATCTTCGTTTTTTCTTGATACAAGGCCCTGCAATCCACAGCTTATTCTCCTTTCATCGGCTCCTCCGATGGCCAATTTCACCATCACTCTTCATTTCCCCCTCCTTTTCTCAGACCATCTTACCAGTTTCTCTATCTGTTAGCTTTCCTCTCTTTCTTACCTGGGTTCTGTCTCATGGTAGTGGTCGATGCAACCCTTATCCTCCCACATATTCTACTTTCTCCAGCTCCATAAACCCCTGTTTCGCCTTTCATGCATGGACTCCGATCACAATTATTGGGTTGAATTTGACCTGACAGCTGCTCGGATTGTTCTTCCTTCTTAACGGATTTCGCACCAATGGAACCAAGCTATGAAAAACAGGACCCTCGAATTGCTGCTCTATGCCACCGGCTGGGTCGACTGTGGAATCAGCACGAAATTGAAGATTGGGATGATCTGCCACCCCTGAAAAAAGTTGATGAATGTAAGTTAATGCTCATAGGTACAGTTCCCTCTAGTCCTTCTATGAATATACAAGCTTTTCAGACCACATTAAAGAAGGCTTGGAGAACAGAACAGGTCGAAATTACTCTACGTGAGGGTGATATTTACATTGCCAAGTTCAAATTGGAAGATGAAAAACTTAGAGTACAGGCTGGGGGACCTTGGCTGTTTTCGGGACATTTGGTCATCTTCAAACCATGGATACCTAATACGCCGCTCCATTGCTATGATTTCTCTACGTGCGCCTTTTGGGTACATATCTATGGTCTGCCACTAGAATAGTACTTCGACACCATGATTTGTAGAGCTGTGAATACTGTTGGGAAGGTGCTTGATGTCAAATTGGATACTAAAGAGGGCATAGCATTTAAAACTGCCAAGGCTCGTGTCGACATCAACCTCAGTGATCCGTTACAAACAGGGAAACTAATAAGAATAGCCGGGAAGCTTATTTGGATCGATTTCAGATATGAACGACTCCCCCATTTCTGTTATTCTTGTGGAAAAATAGGTCACTATGCCATGTATTGTAAGGATATTCCTTTTACTGACGCAAAAATGGAAGGGAAAGAAAAAATGGCTTACGGACAGTGGTTGAAGGCAGAAGTAAAAGAGTGTAGCCCTTACTGGAAAGCATTTTATGAGGAGCAACATCTTACCGATGATGAGATGGTTCCAGAGACCCCTTTAACAGCACTTTTGCATCCACAAATACTGCCGTGTAATGCATCAGCACATGGAATCCAGAAGCAACCTGAACAAGGGACAACATGTCAGAACATAGAAACAGGCAACACATCCAAAAGCATAGCACTCTATGTACCAGAACAGGGAAATTTGTCTCAGCATACAGAGCCCACAATTCTAGTATTAGAACCTCAGAGTATGAACAATCCACTCAAGCAAGTTCCAGACCTGGCTATCTCTACCATTCACCCTAACATGAGTAAAGATTCCTACATCACTACCCCTGTTCCCACCGAAATTCAGAACATCAAATAGCAAGTAAAGGAAACTTCCAGTCACAGGAAATTAACGCATCCCAGACTCTCCACAAAAGCAGGTGTGGCTAAGAAGGCTAAACGTTACACTCCTTATGATTCACGTAGCCTTATCGAAGGGGTGATAGATGATTGCAATCTTTTGGAGACTCCTGTCTTGTTGGCTACTGAGGTTGATTAATGGGCAATGGCGGCTGGCCCTCAACAGTCGCCTCTGCACAAATGAAGATTATTAGCTGGAACTGTCAAGGCCTGGGCTCTCCCTTGACAGTTCGAGCCCTTACGGCCCTTATGGCCAAAGAAAAGCCCAATATCTTATTTTTGATGGAAACCAAGAATCGTGAGGAGGTGATAACTCGACTTCAGCGACGGCTGAAATTTCGTAACTCTTATATTCTAAACCCTGTTGGTCTAGCAGAAGGGCTGACTCTTATGTGGCATGATGATATCACGGTAAACATGTTTCAATCCTCTCAAGCTTTCTTCGATACGTCTTGTATGGACTCTACTTGTGGCATCTCTATGCGCCTTACATGTGTCCACGCACCTGAGGCTTTTCAACCTCGCCAATTATTTTTGACTGAACTTCGATAGATTGCTTCTACAAATACCTTACCGTGGGTTTGTCTTGGTGATTTTAATGAGGTCATGTACCTTTGGGAAATGGTTGGTAGGTGTTCAGGAGAAGCTCATAGGATGTCTTCTTTTAGACAAGTTATACAAGACTGTGCCTTTATGGACATGGACAGCAAAGGCTGTGCTTTTACTTGTTCGAACAATCGAGAAAGGGCTGATTTTGTGAAAGAAAAATTAGATCGAGTATTTTGTACTTACGATTGGCGTCTTGCTTTCCCTGAAGCTGAAGTTATTGCGCTACCTGCAGTGGGCTCTGACCATAGCCCTTTATTGTTAACTACTAACGTTATACTAGGACGCCATCAAAAGTCCTTCACTTTTGAAGCATTTTGGTTACAAGAAAGGGAGTGCAGTGAAGTTATTGAGAAATCCTGGAATTCTGGCCATGGCACAGCTCAGAATCTGACACAATGACTCAAGCTAGTATCGCTGGCCCTTACTAAATGGAGTCGTTAGAAATTTTCTACAGCCCCAAACCAAATTGCTATACTACAAATACAGCTCCAAAATCTCATCAACTAGCCTCACAATCAATATGATAAGAAGACAGCAAGCAACTTAAAGGTGGAGATACAAAATTTATGGCAGCAAGAGGAGCAATTCTGGGCAATGCGTTCTAGAATCAGTTGGCTTAAGTGGGGAAACAGAAATACAAAGTTTTTTCATGCCATGACCATCCAACGACAGCAGCGAAACAGAATTCGATTGCTGAAGGACAGTGAACAGAGATGGGTTAGGGAAGGCAGTGTTTTGAAACATATGACTATCCAATTCTTCACCAACCTTTACCAATCAGTGGGCCACCCCAATCATTGACCAATGCCAGCAAGTGGTTTCATCTACTATGAATAATCTTTTGATTGCAGAAGTTACTCAAGAAGAGGTCAGGGCAGCCACCTTCCAGCTGAGACTTACCAAAGCACCAGGACCAGACGGTATGAATGTCCTATTTTATCAAACTCATTGGAATACGTTGCGGGCTGATCTTATTCTGCTAGTACAAGAGTTCTTTACAACTTGGGGTTATGCCTACGGACCTTAATAAAACCATCATTACCCTGATTCCTAAAGTCTCAAACCCAGAAAGCCTAGACCAGTACCGTCCTATTAGTCTTTGTAATTATGCCTACAAGATTATATCAAAAGTGATTGCAAATAGACTTAAGCCCTGGCTCCCTGAGTTAATATCTCCTGAACAGAGCGCCTTTGTTAGTGGACGCCAGATTCAAGACAACATTCTCATTGTCCAGGAAGTGCTACATCAGTTGAGCACTAGGAAATGTAAGAAAACTTTTCAAGCAGTACTGAAGATGTATATGCAAAAAGTTTATGACCGTGTGGAGTGAGATTTTTTAGAAGCTTATCTTTTGAAGTTGGGATTTCACCCTATTTGGGTTAGATGGGCGATGCAGTGTATAACAACTGTCTCTTACAGTGTGCGTTTCAATGGTGAGCAATTACCCTTCTTCCATCCGACCCGTGGCATCAGACAAGGCGATCCACTTTCTCCCTATTTATTTATACTCCTAGTTAATGTGTTATCAAATCTTATCATTCAAGCTATCAACATGGGAAATCTCAAAGGCATTCAGCTAAACAGGTGGTGTCCTATCTTATCTCATCTATTCTTTGTTGATGACGCTATATTTTTCCTTGACGCCAAACTACAGGAATGTCAAATTCTTGCCAATTTATTGAATTAGTACTGTTTAGCTACGGGACATGCTATTAATCGGAATAAATCTGGAATATATTTCTCCAAGGCCTGTCCTCTTGCCCTACAGGAAACTTTGGGAAACGCTTTGAGAGTCCCGGTTTTAGTCAAAACTGGGAAATATTTGGGAATCCCCTATGACTGGGGACGTTCTAAGGAGGAATTGTCCGCTTGGATCACTGGGAGAGTGAATAAAAAACTGGAAGGTTGGAAAGAACATTTAATATCCAAGGGGGGAAAGGAAATCCTCATCAAATTAGTGTTCAAGCTATCCCGCAGTATGCTATGTCTATTTTCAAACTTCCTATTTCTATTTGTATGTCCATTGAAAAGAAGATTGCACACTTCTGGTGGCAGAATGAATCCACTAAATCAGGGATCCCCTGGAAATGATGGGATGAGCTTAAGAAAAGCAAGTTTGAAGGAGGTCTCGGCTTTTGGGATCTCTTGGATTTCAATAAAGCTATGCTCGGAAAACAAGCCTGGCGTCTAAATCAAAACCCTACAGCTCTTTGGAGTAAGCTTTTCAATGGTATTTATTTCCATTATCGGGATTTTCTAAATGCTGATAGAGGTACCAGACCATCTTGGGGCTGGCAGGGTCTTTTATTAGGTCAGGATTGAATTATTCCAAGGCTTCGCTGGTCAGTAGGTGATGGGCAACGAATCAGAATAAGGGAAGACCGTTGGCTGCCCAAAGGTATTTTGGGTGGCCTGGCGAATCGAAATGAACCTGTTAAGGTTGCTGAACTCCTAGATGTCCAGACAACTGATTGGAATATTTATGTTCTTAACAGATTTTATGATCACCACACAGTGCAGGAGATCCTTACAATCCACGTCAGCCCCTCTTATACATAGGATAAACTGATTTGGATAGATACTACACATGGTAACTACACAGTTAAAAGTGGTTATCAAGCAATTCGACACACATTTAGTCCGAAGGTTCGCATGCTTACCAGCTCCCTCAATCACTGTGGAAACATCTATGGAAGTTGAAGATAGCCCCCAAAGTTAAATTTTTTATTTGGGCTCTATGCCATAATGCCTTACCCACAAAACCCAACCTTTTTCATCGTAACATAACCCCATACCCGTTTTGCCCTCTTTGTCATGATAACAAACCCGAAACAGCAACTCATCTATTTCTGCTCTGTCCTACGACCATCTCTGTTTGGTCAGATCCGGCACTAAACATTCCTATCAACATGCAGGCTATACACAACATATAAACTTGGATTGCAGCAATGTTTCTGAATACACAGACCTTACCTGAATCAAACACTTTGGCATACGTTCTCTGGCACATCTGGAAGGCGCGGAATCATTTCATTTTCCGCCAACAACAGCTGGATCCTCGCCAGGTTGTGGATACTGCTATAATAGGTGCTCGATCAGCTCTGTATTCCATTCCTAATCCTGCAGACACGGCACGACAGATGATCAACATTGGTGAAATGTGGAGACCTCCTGATCCCGGTACATTAAAGGTGAATATTGATGGGGCTTTTCAGCCACACACCAATCTTGGGACAATAGCCAGTATATGTCGAGATCAGAACGGTAGATTGATCAACGGACTTACCAGGAGTGTTGCTGCCTCTTCGGCTCTTCAAACAGAGTTCATGGCACTGCTGATCACCCTTCGCCATCTAAAAACAACCGGTAGAATCCAAGATCATCTGATCATCGAATCGGACAGCTTGATTTTGGTTGATTCTGTCAATGATCTTACCTGGCCGCCGTGGGAGGTTCGTTCCGTCTTCGAGGAAGCCACCAGTCTTCTGCGCAGCTTATCCTGTGTTAGGGTTAGTCATTGCCGACGGGAAGCGAATCGTACAGCGGACTGGGCCGCAAAGGCCCATAGAAATGGTGCCCTATCCGAAAACTGGCCCATATCGCCTCCCTCTATGTTGTTAGATCTTTTAATTTCTGATGCCTTAGCAGCCGGTTGTACTCCTCCGTTTTAATGAATGAAGTTCTCTTTCTAACCAAAAAATATGATTTAGGGACATTATCATCATTTCATAAATTTTAATCTATAGTTTTACGTAAAATGGTTTTCATCTTATATCTACAATGACATAAATAAATATATTTAGCAAATATGATTTACAATATCATCTCAAGAAAAATTTGGGCTTTCATGACGCAAGCGTGAGAACTAGTGTTACTTATGTGACAAAAGATACTTACTATTGCAACATGAATGTGTACATAACCAATTAAAACTAAATGTAAATAGAAATTACTAACCAATTACGATATAACTTATTTAAATTTTTAAAAAGTTGGGATAAATAATTTGCTTGAAGCATCAATAAATGCCCAATGTATTAAGAACCAGCTGTTGGAAACGAAATTTTGACAAGAATATGATGTGAGTATTCTTATACTGAAAATAGATCAAGGGAATCCTAGATATGCATTCTTGGAAAAAAAAAATATCGTGATCTTTTTTTACAAAATAGAAATTGAATCCTCCTTATTTCGTGATGATATCCAAGAATTCGTTGTGGTATATTATCATAGATGATGGTATTTCCTTCAACTCTTACAAAAAGAGTAAGATAAAACATCAAATGGTTACCAAAACTAAAGTCGACAGAATTAGAAAATAATCTTAAAGAATTTAGTTCCAACTTCATATAAATAGAAATGATCATATGGAGAAAATAGAAGAAAGTACTTTGCTTTCACGAAGATTCACAAAGGGAAAATAGGAACAGACCAAAAGAACGTAAAAAAGAATACTGAAATGACCAGTCCGAAGTGTCTCCTCTACAGTCCTTGCTTTGGACGAGCTTAAAGAGAAGAAGGAGAGCACAAAGGCTGAGATTCAGAGAAGAGGATGCATAATTCATGCAATTCTAATCAGAATGCGCTCGAAGGTCTCAATACGGTTCTGCGGAAAGGCTCTATTGCCCTTCATAGCCTTGCCTGTACGTCTTTCTTAGCATCTTTTGCACGATCTGACGACGTTGCAGAAAGGGAGCTTTTGGGCTCATAGCGTTCGTGGCTTACGCCATTTTGGCCCCTGCCATCGCCTAGATTCTTGGCCTCGTTCCAGGTGCTCCGTTCTGATTCGTGACATCCCCAATATTGTTGTCTACTTCGCTGGTGATTCTGGGAATTTGGACCCTTTCAATGCATATACTCTAACATGCAGAGGACGAATAGGAAAGAAAATCATTGCATATCGTCCATGTTCAACATAAAACAGCCTCAGAAATGCACAACCAATTTGAGGCTTCAATAATACATATTGGACCAAGCAACACGTACACCACATAGAAGAAGAGACCACGCATTATACGCGAGAAAGTTTTCTAGAGCCTGACCAAGGTTCGGTGCAAGATAAAGAGACTGCTACAAACATACACAATCATAGACATTTTAATAAGTTGGTTAGGCATAACATCATAATGTAAGACCGAGTTCAGCTTTACTCTGGATCATCACCACCGAGTGGATCTCTCGTGATGCCCGCGTGAGAGACCAAAACCCAAACATGAGTCAGAAACTCACCCCCTGTGGCAAGGTACTTCGCATGAGCAGCCGCATTTTTTGAAGGAGCCACATACAACATCATTTCCGTCCAGAAGTTGGCCAAGACATCCCATATTGGCTTCTTAGTCATTTCCCTCACAAGCATTTGTCCTAGCTTCGCACCTCGACCAACAATGGTTTTGTCTCCAATGGCCTCCGGCTTGTTTAGCTCTTCAATCCTGTCATCCATTGAAACCGAGGATCCCCCAAATAGTTCACTGGCTTCGCTGACAGCACAATCAAATATGTATTCGGTCCTGCAAGGGTGACTGGGGAGCAATTTTGGGGCAAAAGCAACCAAATAAGCAAGGTATTTCGACAGTGTAGTTGCTATGACAAAGTTATCTCTTTGTTCTTCTGAATGAGGATGAGGCACTTTATGCTCACAGAAAGTGGTTGCTATGTGCCAAACCATTATAACATGAGTGGCTGTCTCAAGATTACATGCCCATGAGAACTCGTCAAATTCTTTGTTGAGCCTCAAAGACGCTTGCCTCTCCCCCGAATCGTCGAGGTAATTTTTCCTTAGAGACAGATCAATCGCCTTCATCACTTGCTTAGACAAATTGACAGGAGCAATTTGTTTCTGACCATTCCTTTTCGGGTCGAGATAAGCAGCGGTGAATCTATTATGTATCCACTTGCATGGAGAATAGCTATACGACTTGAGAAGCGAGTATTGACGGAGTTGCCTCCCCCAAGGCTTCAATAGTCGAACTCGGCACATTATCTCAATCAACTTCTCACCACAAAAGTTACTTCGCCACCGCTCGCTCTGCACATACTTGCATATATATTTTACCTTCGCCCATTCCGAGAAAATCATGATGCCAAACTGTGCAAACTCGACGACAAAGATTGACATCATAAACAAGATGGTTATAAAAGCACCAGGAAACCTCAAGTAGTGAGATTCCCGTTCATGGGGCCATGCCCAGTGCCAAGGCATCAAGGGGAGTGACATCAGAGCAGCAGCAACCACAATGGCAAGTTGAATAAATTTATACAATGAACGGCACGGGTTGAGATTGACCGGGTATTTGGTGTAGAATAAATCGAAAAGAAATGCAAGTTCTACTTCAACGATTCTGAAAACTCGGTTGTAACCATTCTTTTCTGAAAGCATATGTTGAATCAAATGCCGTAACTTCCTGTGAGCTCCTGGGGGCAATGGATAGCCAGTGAATCTCATGCAGATGAACTTGAAGAGCGAAAAAGACAGACAAAGATCCTTGAGTAGCCCACCCCGCTTTCCACTTAAAAGGCTCCCTTGGCAAAGCCAAACCTTCTCCACGGTGATATGTTCATCCGGTCTCTCTAATGATTGTCGATACTCCGGCGCATCCCCATCTTTCCATGTTGCAGCTATTGAGAACAACGAGCGCACCTTTGTCTCTTCTGCAAATCTCACCAAGTACTTGTATCCGCGCATTTCAGTGGGATTATAGTCTCCTGATTCGTGCTCAGTACTCATGTAGTCTGCTATTAACTTGTACTTCTTCTGCATCACAGAATTGCTTGCCGATATAAAAGCTCGTGCTCTTTCATCAACTTTGATGAATAGAATGACAAAAAGAAACACCGTGCACAAGATTGGCACCGATGGGGTCACGTATGAAGCGATCATCCAACTTGTCATGAAACATTTAGCAGCGGAGTCCATGTTAAATGACTTCCACTGTTCAATGTCCTCAATAGTGTGCGCATTGTATGAATCTGCACTTCCGAGAACCACCACCAGATAAGCCGCCCAGATGGGGAAATGTGAAATGCAGAAAGGAGCGCTTTGGATCAGGCCAAGTGTGTATGCGATGATGGCGGGTGAAAGATAATAGGCCACAAATCCAACCAACGTAAATGCGCGGTTGCTGCAGCGTCGCCTCAATGACCCAAAGACCCCAAGAAAGACTAAGATGGCAGCAGTGATGACCAGCAGTGCCTGGATTCTTTCCAGTCGGATAATTCTACTTCTGCATGTGTCTACCTGCTTGCAGTGATCCCACTGTTTTGGCGACATATATGGGCAGGATTCGTCCATGATCATCAACCCTCTCTCAAGTGAGCGGAAAAATGGAGCATCGATGCCAATAATGAAGAAGGATCGTTTATACAACTTATAAAGTGAAGAGGGGATGAATGTGCGATTAGGTGATGCTCTATGGTCCCCTTGCTGCAGCTTTGGCCGAGCGCCGAGAATTAGGAACTTATTAAGTAAATTACTTTAGCCAAGAAATCAGAATCATTACTTAATTTTAGAGTAGTAACACAATGCATTACCAATATAGATATTTTTTTCTTAAAATAATATTATCCGCTCTTGATTTGACAATTAGTGAGAGAATGAGAAGTTGAAACTCTTAAATCAAGAATGGTTGAAACCGCCTGTTTAAAGTTACCTTCACATTAGTGACATATCCTAATGTTTGCTCAATTTAAAAGCATCCACACGACAATTGGAGTTGATTGTTGTGATGATTCTTGAAATTCCCAAAAAGAATGGGCTGTATTTTCCCTGTCCTCAAACCAAATGCCAGATTGGTAGGTTATATTAATTTGAACATCACTTACATGCGAATTTAAGCAAAACATAACATAAGAGATTTCCATATGTATAACTCACCAACAAGAGGTTTAGTGATGGAAGAAAACCAAATGATTTACTTTACGAGCAAATACCTTGAAATTTTTTACGCTTATTAGATTGCATCGGCAAACAAACGGAGCTTTCGGAAAAAAAAATTATAAGGGAACGAGTACTCCTCAAACTTTTGCAAAAGTAATCAACTTTTGGAATTTCATTTTTGTCCAATTGTATTCCTAGACTATATACTTCTGCACCAGTACTCCTCAAACTTTTGCAGAAGTAATCCAATGTTGGAATTTCATTTTTGTCCAATTGGATTTCTGGACTATATACCTTTTCGCACATAGTGATCCTGCTGTAAGAAAAATGAAAGAACACGCGGACATGGCTATTAATTTCTTTTAAATGCTGCAACGCCTCATTTCCCTAAGTTACCTAATCACTAGATTAGACGATCAAGGAGTTCGTAAACAGAAACCTTCTATCCTCCAACGCGCTTTCAGCGAAAGGAAAAAAGATTCTAACTAGAAAATTTTCTATAGGGGCACCTTCCCATCGTTGCCTAAACCAAACCGTGAGTGTCGAATATATCTCTCTCGTCTGCCTTGACTTTTTGAGAAGTCTTCACAGCAGAACGGCTTTTGAGGAGGAAAAAAAATGCAAATAAACAAAGTGCTGATTTTCGCTCGAAGTTTCCCGTTGAATTTGATATAGGCGCGAGTATATGATGTTTGTGATGTTCTAAGTGTTTGTGGAGCCTTGAAGATGGAGACGGACAATCGGAGAATGCAAGAAGATGTCTCGCCTAGGGATTGGACAAACCAGGCAACTCAGAGGGCACGCACCCTATTTTGATGTCTATCTTGGTAAATAACTTGTCAGAACTCCAAAGAGTTTTTTTAAGAGCGGCTGTTGAAAGCATAAGGAGTGGGCCTATGACAACTCATGGAGAACAATTTAATCCTTGTTTGGTATTCCGAGCTGTGATTGGGTTTTAATGGAAAGAGAATGTTAGATTTATCAAAACTATTTTATAAAATTAATTTACTAAAAAATGTGTTTGATTGATTATAAGTGACCATTAAAATAAGTGGGCCTCAAACGACAAACAGATAGTGTGACACATCATTGAGTAAACTAATACACATGGTAACTTTACAAATATAAACGATTGAAATTTTTATTCAGAGGAGAAAATTAGATATGATGGTACATGCATTTCTTATATATATGTAATTTGGCTAGTTTTATAATAATTTACACATTTAAAACTATGAATCGTGTTTTCTGTCCCAGGGTGGTACTATAGGCTACAATTAGAGATTCGTTACTTTTCCCTTTCCTTACCTTTTTTTATTCAGATTTCTTTTATTTTCCTTATTGTGCAATTCCTATAATCAAACGGTTTAAAATCTTTCATGCTAGGTGTTCTAGGTTATCAAGAACTAGTACACTGTGCTCGTAGTTCGCACATATATCAATTAAATTGCGTCAAGAAGTAGATGGAGATTAATCATCAAAGCCTCAAGCCTCAATAGGATATGGCGCCTAATAAATTTCTAGAACGGTGAACTAGCATGAATTATTAGTAACATATTGAAGAGGGTGTATCTAGTATACAAGGGGACCTAAATAAGGAATTCAATCATTTCAATGCCCTTTATTTACAGCCACATAAATCCTGTCGTTGTCCTGCATCTCAGTTCTTTAAGAAGTTGACCTGAAATAGAACAAGCAAGACCAAGGGTTAACAAAAGGTAAGAACAAGTTTTAGATGGAGATAACACATTGAAGAGGGTATAGCTAGGGTATAAGGGGACCTAGTTAAGGAATCCAATCAATCCATCGCCTTCTATATACAGTCACATAAATCCAGTCATAGTGCAATGTGTCAAAAAGCTTTCTTAAAAAAGTTAACCTCAAAAAGATTAATACCATGAAAAACCTCAAATTATACTTGTGATAAATTTATCCCAAATGATTACAAAAAATCCCAAACTAATATACTTATGACAAATTTACTCTCAAATTAATTTTTTGACAGCCAAAAAACCAAAACTGATACATTTGTAACAAATATACCATTCGTTAAATTAGATTAATATAATAAAAAATCACAAAATTGGTACAACTGTGACAAACTGAGAGTAAAATCATTTGTACACCATTTAACCGTCACGTGTCATCTACTAACATAAATTAACAGAAAGTAAATTTGTCACAAGTGTACCGGTTTGGGCTAATTTGTCAAAAGTGAACTAGTTTTGAGTTTTTTGTGATCAAAATGTTAATTTTGAATAAATTTGTCATAAGTGTACCACTTTGAGATTTTTCATGTTATTAACCCATCTGGAAAAGATAAAGCAATGCAACTTTAAAATAGTTATCCTAACAAAGAATAAGAAAAGACCAAAGTGGTGAAGATAGAGTAAAGCTAACATGTTTTGCATGGAGAACAAACCTTATCACGAATTTCCCGATCCAACATGGAGAAAAAGCAAGACCAAGTGTTAAAAAGAAAGGTAAGCTAACACGTTTTTCGTGGAGATGACTTATTGAGGATGTTATAGTTAGCATGCAAGGAGACCTAATTGAGGAATCCAATCAATCCAATGCCTATTATCTAAAGCCACATAATCTTGTCATGGTCCAATGTGTCCGGAAATGTTCATCTTTAATAATCTGAAAAAGAAAAAGCAAGAATAATTTTGTTTTTAAAATGAGCTAACCCCTTATATGGAGCACTAATGCTATCCTATGTGCCTCAATCCGACATTTCCCAATGTTACAAAGGCAGGGAACATAACTCAATGACACTGGGAGAAGCACGAGAGATGCCAAATGAATGATGCAACTAAATTGTTAGAGTGGTGTTAGAGAATCTATATTAGGAATCTATTTATGAAAAATAATATAATAATGCATATTTTGCCAAAATGTTTAAGTATAATTTTTATGCATATATAGACTCTATTTTGAAATGCCTATATATTTTATATGCGTAAAAACAATTGTTCAGGCTAATTTTTTTTTTTTTTTTGGTCGAAAGGGCCACTTTTTGTTGATGTTGGCCTTTATGGAGTATTGGATTGAATAGGAATTTTGACACCTTTTATGAGAATGTTAAAAAAAATGAGGGAGGACTAAAATGACATTTGGACATGCAAGATCAATAATTGAAGAGGAAACATAAACCTATGATTTGACATCCAAGATGAATGATTGAAAAGGAAACAAGAACTCATGATTATAGCCATCGAAAGCTATATGTTTCATGTTTGACCCAAATAAATAAGTGAGACACATAATGATTGAGATTCTTTCCACTTCATACACAAGAATTTGTCCTTAGCTCCCATGTCCTAATAAAAATAAAAATAAAAATAAAAATGCCATACAACATGAAAATCAATTTGGGTCTTATTAAGGATCGATGATGGCATGCCAATGTGACAAGATTGTGAGAGTAGAATCTCATCTAAGTTCGTAATTTCCACCTTGTTGACATGACCATTGTAGTTTACTTCTTCCATTATCTTTTCATGTTTGCATCCACACCATAAACCTGTTCCCTTTGCTTGTCTACATCCATTGTGGGTGCTCTTCCATTGAAATTCAAAATTTATACATATAGGTTTAACAATATTTAAAATATTTATTACAAAAATATGCTCAATCATTGAATATAATTTCCAGCATGGTATATAAAATTTGAACAATTAATTTTTCTTATTTAAGGTTCTTTTATATTTTAGATGGAAAGAATTTGTTCCATCAGCTCAAATATTTGAAAATAGATACTATGTCTAATTAAGTAATTACTGTAAACATTTATTACCCACATATGCGCAATAGAAATTTTTAAACATTTAATGTTTCTTTATAGTGTATCTAGAGATTTATGAGAGAATCGAAAAAATCAATACATAAATAAAACTAATGATAGGATTTAATGTAGATATAGGACTTTAGTATTATGAATCATAGAGTAATTAGAATTATACCCGGTATTAGATTTTTGTCACATCAATTATGAAGTAGAAGGGATTATACCTACCAAAGATCTTTGATAATTCATTTAATTATATGTGAATATTTCAAAATAGAGTCTATTTATATGTGACAATTATATTTAAACATTTATTATCAAAACATGAATGGGTCTATTATTTTTGTACATCAAAGATTTCTCGATACTATTTTTGGCCAAATATGACTTTGATATAGTATACTTGTCAATATGAGCCCAACATGAGATCTTTTGATATTATTTGTCAAATATTAGTTGAACATGAGATAAACTATTCTTACATCATTAAACTCTTTCAAAACATCATCATAACAATTAGTTTTACACATAAAATATATAGGCATTTCAAAATAGAGTCTATATATACATAAAAATTATTCTTAAACATTTTTCCCAAATATGCATTATTCTATTATTTCTTGTAAATCTATTAGAGATTTATTAACAAAATATACACAATAATATTATTTCTCGTACACTTTTTAGAGGTTACTATCAAAACATGCATAGAATTAGAGATGGAGAATCAGATATTTGAAAGGGTGGATTAAAATTTGTCAAATTGATAAATTTCTAATCAAAAGCAGCTTATCAAGTAAAGTTGGCATGTGAGCATCTCATGTCACTTAATCTTGCGCAAGCTTTGTATATGTGCACACATGTGCATGTGATTCGACAATCAAATAAAGGATAAACATTAAAGTACACATGCTGAATTTTTTATTTTTTTATTTTTACGCTTCCCACATTTCACACAATTGATATTAGTGAAATCATTCTTAATATATAACTAATTGCTCATTTCAATAGTGAGAGGCGTATATTTATTATTGGGCGTATTCAAAGGTATGCTGATGATTTGGTTACTACTAATTTTATCCTTCTACTGAAATTTTTTGGGGCCACTTAAAGAATTAATGATTGAAGAGGAAACATGAACATATGACTTGACATCCAAGATCAATAATGTAGGAAGAAACATTATAGCTATTAGGTGTAGAAAGTGGGATGGACAACAATTGCGATTCAATCCACTCAATTCAAGATGAATTGAATCTATGTATACAAAAATTTGTCTCTTGCTCTCACGTCCTAATAAAAAAATTTATAAAAAAAATGCCATATGACATGAAAATCAGTTTGGGTCCCATTAATGTCATTTATTTCAAGGACCATGATGATATTCCAATGTGACAAGATCATGAGAGTGAAACTTGATTCGATCAGTGATTTCTACCTTGTTGACATGATTCATTGTAGATTTCTTCTTCCACTACTGTCCAAGGACGGAACAGGACAATGGAAAGACGGGACCAGCAAAGTGCTGGACAGGGATTGCCACCTCATGGTGATGTCATCTGGTGCGTCCCAAAATGACATACAATATTTGATTGCGCCACTGGCCATCATGTACATACAGCACCCTATGCAAGACACCAAGGGCTTAATTTACTAAAAATCTCCAACTTTAGATCCAATTTTAATTTCATCCAATTTTTTTGTTTTGAAAAAAAAGTGCTGCGCTTTTTCCACCCTTTGTAGAAATAGCGTTGCCCAAAAGAATTTACCAATTTTCATGACAATCTTAAATCTGCCTCCGCATCCAAAAATTGTCACTGATTTCTTCAAATTTTTTAACATCATAGCCAATTAAAAGTTCATTAAACTATTCTTACATCATTAAACTCTTTCAAAATATCATCATAACAATCGGTTTTACACATAAAATATATAGGCATTTCAAAATAGAGTCTATATACATAAAAATTATTCTTAAACATTTTTCCCAAATATGCATTATTCTATTATTTCTTGTAAATCTATTAGAGATTTATTAACAAAATATACACAATAATAATATTTCTCGTACACTTTTTAGAGGTTACTATCAAAATATGCATAGAATTAGAGATGCAGAATCATATATTTGCAAGGATGGATTAAAATTTGTCAAACTGATAAATTTCTAATTTTATAAAGCAGCTTATCGAGTAAAGCTGGCACATGAGCATCTCATGTCACTTAATCTTACACAAGCTTTGTATATGTGCACACGCGTGCATGTGATTCGACGATCAAATAAAGGATAAACATTAAAGTATACATGTTGATTTTTTCATTATTTTTTATTTTCACACTTCCCATGTTTAACACAATTGATATTAGTGAAATCGTTCTGAATATATAACTAATTGCTCATTTCAGTAGTGAGAGGCGTATATTTATTATTGGGCGTATTCAAAGATATGCTGATGCTTTGGTTACTGCTAATTTTATCCTTATACTGATATTTTTTGGGGCTACCTAAAGGATTAATGATTGAAGAGGGAACATGAACATATGACTTGACATCCAAGATCAATAATATAGGAGGAAACATTATAGTTATTAGGTGTAGAAAGTGGGATGGACAATGATTGAGATTCAATCCACTCAATTCAAGATGAATTGAATCTATGTATACAAAAATTTGTCACTTGCTCTCACGTCCTAATCAAAAAATTTTTAAAAGAAAATGCCATATGACATGAAAATCAGTTTGGGTCCCGTTAATGTCATTTATTTCAAGGGATAAGTGTTGTAGAAGTCCTAAAACTTGTCACGAAAATGCAATTGAGTCCTAAAATTTGCAAAAAATGCAATTAAATCCTAAAATTTGTCAAGATGTTTCAATCAAGTCTTAAACTCGACGTTGTCAAATTTCCTAACGGAATTTTTTTTTTTAACTATTTACCACGTAGGAGAGAGAAACAATTAAAAAAAGCTACGTCCACGCCAAGTCAGCTTTTTCCGTTAGGAAATTTGACGGCGTCGATTTTAGAACTCGATTGAAACATTTTGACAAGTTTTAAGACTTAATTGTACTTTTTGCAAGTTTTAAAACTCAATTACATTTTTATGACAAGTTTTAGGACTTCTGCAGCACTTATCCCTTATTTCAAAGACCATGATGATATCCCAATGTGACAAGATCATGAGAGCGAAACCTAATTCGATCGGTAATTTCTACCTTGTTGACATGATTCATTGTAGATTTCTTCTTCCACTACCGTCCAAGGACGGGACAGGACAATGGAGCGACGGGACCAGCAAAGTGCTGGACAGGGATTGCCACCTCATGGTGATGTCATCTGGTGCGTCCCAAAATGACATACAATATTTGATTGCGCCACTGGCCATCATGTACATACAGCACCCTATGCAAGACACCAAGGGCTTAATTTACTAAAAATCTCCAACTTTAGATCCAATTTTAATTTCATCCAATTTTTTTGTTTTGAAAAAAAAAAGTGCTGCGCTTTTCCACCCTTTGCAGAAATAGCGTTGCCCAAAAAAATTTACCAATTTTCATGACAATCATAATCTGCCTCTGCATCCAAAAATTATAACTAGTTTCTTCAAAATTTTTAACATCATAGCCAATCGAAAGTTCATTAAACTATTCTTACATCATTAAACTCTTTCAAAACATCATCATAACAATCAGTTTTACACATAAAATATATAGGCATTTCAAAATAGAGTCTATATATACATAAAAATTATTCTTAAACATTTTTCCCAAATATGCATTATTCTATTCTTTCTTGTAAATCTATTAGAGATTTATTAACAAAATATACACAATAATATTATTTCTCGAACACTTTTTAGAGGTTACTATCAAAACATGTATAGAATTAGAGATGCAGAATCAGATATTTGCAAGAATGGATTAAAATTTGTCAAACTGATAAATTGCTAATCAAAAGTAGCTTATCAAGTAAAGCTGGCACGTGAGCATCTCATGTCACTTAATCTTGCGCAAGCTTTGTATATGTGCGCATGCGTGCATGTGATTCGACGATCAAACATGTTGAATTTTTTATTTTTACGCTTCCCACATTTAACACATTAATATTAGTGAAATCATTCTTAATATATAACTAATTGCTCATTTCAATAGTGAGAGGCATATATTTATTATTGGGCGTATTCAAATGTATGCTAATGATTTGGTTACTGCTAATTTTATCCTTCTACTGATATTTTTTTGGGCCACTTAAAGGATTAATGATTGGAGAGGAAACATGAACATATGACTTGACATCCAAGATCAATAATATAGGAGGAAACATTATAGCTATTAGGTGTAGAAAGTGGGATGGACAACGATTGAGATTGAGATTCCATTCACTCAATTCAAGATGAATTGAATCTATGTATACAAAAATTTGTCTCTTGCTCTCACGTCCTAATCAAAATTAAAAAAAAAATGCCATATGACCTGAAAATCAATTTGGGTCCCATAAATG
Organism: Eucalyptus microcorys; assembly: GCA_014182515.1. Classification (NCBI taxonomy): domain Eukaryota; kingdom Viridiplantae; phylum Streptophyta; class Magnoliopsida; order Myrtales; family Myrtaceae; genus Eucalyptus; species Eucalyptus microcorys. The sequence continues at coordinate 4,480,094 of CM024565.1, read as the reverse complement.
TCATTTATTTCAAGGACCATGATGATATTCCAATGTGACAAGGTCATGAGAGCGAAACCTGATTCAATCAGTAATATCTACCTTGTTGACATGATTCATTGTAGATTTCTTCTTCCACTACTGTCCAAGGACGGAACAAGACAATGGAGCGATGGGACCAGCAAAGTGCTGGATAGGGATTTCAATTGTACTTTTATTATTATTATTTAATTAATGGCAATGACGTATTCATTCATTTGTCCAATTATTTTATATTTATGAATGATTCCATAAGATCGATTCTGCAACTAGACCTATTCTTGAGACGTCGAGAATATATATGACGGGTTCATAGTTAGACTGAATCTTTAAATCGTTCCCGGTCGATGGATTATTAAGTGGATATTAATAATCCTGTTGAGACCGGTGTGATCTTAACTTCACCATTAAGTATTGGATACTTAAGGGAATGATGAGTCACAAGTCATTGGGTATTGTGATGCCTGAGTTAATAACACGAGTGTTTGTATTAGACAATATCACTGAACGTGACACATATGGAACGATTAGCAACATGGAAGCTTTTAGCGTGGTCAATGTCTAATTGTTCATGCTTTGGTCTTGTGTAAATAATCCTTAGACCTAAGGCACATTGTTAACTTATGTGTCGAACAACTATGGTTCACGGGTGTACGTAATGCCGGGTTATTGTTCCGTCTTTATACCCGATGGTCATAGTTTGTTCATATACGAAGTTACAAGTGTGCGCAATATGGAATCTGTCTCCTTGTTAAATGTAAGGTATAAAAATGATGTCCTATGCGATCTAATTATGATACTGTATTGAAATCCTCGGCCGGGGTTGTAACCGAGAATAAATTGTTTATGTTTCGAATAAAATGCATGTCAATTAGATTTGTGCATATGATCGAATTAATGACTTGACAAATATTCCATGGTTTTTGTTTAATCGGGACATAGTAAGACAGAGGGATTGAATTACACTGTAGCAAAAGCTGACAGGTTCATTATGTTCTTAAAGCATTCACACTATTTCGGTAGCCATGACATATTGCTAGATGTCAATCATGGCTTGTAGGACCCAAAGATTAATCGGGACAATTAATTCTTTTGGGAGTACTAATGTGTTAGTACAGGTCTTACTACTAGCTTAGTGATAAACCTAGGGATGTTACACACCATAAACAATTAGGATAACGTGGAACAAGAAAGAAATATAATTGCAAATGTGTTTGCAATTACTACAATCGAATTGAGTCAATTTGAAGTTAAATTAAATGAGATTTAATTTAATTTGTATTTATAGTCACGAGCCTATTTACATATGATGCACACGCATGCCCAAAGTGGAGACATGTTAATGTATTCCAATTGTACATTTAAAAATTGTGTTCTTTTTATTTTTAAAAAAGGAAATTGATTAATTAATTAATTATTCATTTAATTAATTAATTAATTAATTAACTAATTAAAAAAAATTAAAGCTTCATGCATGTGCACGAATTCGTGCACATGCACGAAGCGTAATGGTCAGCGGTTGCTGACCATTACGCACGAAGCATGGATGGTCAGCAACCGCTGACCATCATGCACAAGATCGTGCATGAGCGGTTTGCTCATGCACGATCGTTTGTGCATCAGCGGACAATCAGCAGCAGTTGCTGATCGTCCATCGATTAGCAACCGTTGCTGATCGGTTTTATTTTTATAAAAAATGCTGAACGAGGGACAGAAGATGGGGCTGCTAAAATAGAGAGAAAAGGGGGTGTTTTGTTTTGTGTTTTTGAGACACGAGACAAATAGAGATTCTCTCTAGTTCGGGTCATGACTAAAACATCAAGAATACGGCGGATTGTCTTCAGGAGATTGCTAGCACGATCAAAGTGGTGATTATCCGATAGTTCTCTCTTTCATTCGACGTTCGTTCTTGGTGTGTCTGAACTAGAGGTCCGACGTTTGTGAGACTTGAACTGAAGAACATCCGAACCAATTCATTCGAAGCACGCTTCGAGAGGTAATTCATGTAACTCTCTTTTACATTCAGATTTTTGATTAAAACGCACGAACAACACCTTCGGAGAATTATGTAAAATTATATCATCTTTGTTTCTGCTGCGTACTTTTGTTAAAATTTACCTAGACATGATTCATGAAACCCCAACCGTCATCTAGTGCGTCCCAAAATGACGTACATTATTTGATTGCGCCACTGGCCATCATGTACAGACAGCACCCTATGCAAGACACCAAAGGCTTAATTTACTAAAAATCTCCAACTTTATATCCAATTTTAATTTCATCCAATTTTTTTTTTTGTTTTAAAAAAAACAGTGCTGCGTTTTTTCCACCCTTTGCAGAAATAGCGTTGCCCAAAAAAATTTACCAATTTTCATGACAATCTCAAATATGCTTCTGCATCCAAAAATTGTCATTAGTTTCTTCAAAATTTTAACATCATAGCCAATTAAAAGTTCATTGTAAGAAGTTGCATTTTCACCAACACTTTCGTCTTTATATGGAACAATAAATGTTTATAATTTTGAAAAAACCAACGGCGATTTTTGGACTTGGGACAGGTTTATGACTATATTGAAAGTTGATAATTTTTTTTTTCAAACAAAAAGGGATTGTGATTAGATCTAAAGTTGGGAATTTTTAGGGAATTAGGCCAAGTGCCAAGTGTAACCCCAATCAAGAGAATATGCCGCTGGCCATTGATTCCCTGTTGTTTGAGAGGGGCCACTCCTCTTCCTCATTGTCCTTTATTTGGTTCACCATCTTGCCCTTAATTATGTGGTTTTGTTTGTTTAATAAGAAGCCCGTGCCTTTCCAAAACACTTCTTGCGACGATTTTCATTCATATGAATGTTCGGGACCAAAATAATTTCTCTATAAGACCATTAGCCTTTCTCAATGTAGGAAAACATTCGTGCAAAGTTATGGCGCAACAGAGACAATAGACAAACATAAGTAAAACTCGCAAAACATGAGGCGCAAATTCAGAGAAAAATCTCTCATAATCCTGTCATTAAGTCAAAGATATGCTGACTTCCACAAAAATGAAAGCACGTGTTTATATCTGCAACTAATAGATATTCATTACCTTATTTGAATGTAGTCAAATAAGATTCTACTATAGATGAATAAATAAAAGTAAAATCCTATATTCACAATATAATGAAAAAAATGAATCATTTGGCTAATAAATGAGCTACAGAGCTTGAAGTTATCTTAATCTACTTTCAAGTCATACACCGTAGGTTGGATATTACTTGACCTAAAGTGTTGGATTATTTGTTTAAACAAACATCTTTCGCACACAAGAACTAATCCAATATATGTTCAAAGAGAAATAATTGCATTAAGAATGTAGATATTGAACTCTAAAGCAGCTTCGTTGATCTTTCACTGTTGTTTTGTAATGTTGTTATAATTGTTGTCCTTGTTCTGATCAGCCTCACATTCATCTTTTCTCATAGTGCGATAGTTTCTCTCGTTGATGTATTCGAATAATTACTTTATTGATATTGATTGATTGCATGATTTCACATTGTAAAGATCTGCCTGCATTTTCTTCTACTTTTGACTAATCCACCAGAGTTGGTTTTGGCTAATCCCCGTTGATTGCCTATTCTGTTGGTTTATTTGGAAGGGTACGAATGCAGCAGTTGTTGAAACACCTATACCTGAGATGGTAAGACGATGGTTAAGGGAAGCTACAAGGGAGGGGAGTTCTTGATGAATAAGAAGGTGGAGCACTAGTCTACATCAAATGATAGTGTAAATAAGGGATGGTGGTTTAACCCTGAGTCTGGCCTTGTGAAGATCTACTGTTGTGGCTCTTCCGTGGAAGAATCGAGGCAGTGAGTAGTTGGTGCGGTTGCTCGCGATGATCATAGGACTTCGGTCAGTACAAGAGGATCTAGGGTTCATGCTAATTCTGCTGGGAAGACAGAAGGTGCTACTGTCCGCCATAGCATTTAATTGGCAAAGGAGAAGCAATGGACGAGAGTTTGCATTTAGGGTGGATGCTGCCAATGTTCACAGAGATATCCAAAGTTCTGCCAAAGTTCGACTCCTGAGCCATCTTAAAGGTCTTGCAAGAATCGCATCTTGCTCATGTCTCTGCGCTTGACTATCAATCCTCCCCCAAGTAAAATTATTCCTTGGATGAGCTCAAGAGATCAAGCACATCAAAATAATTTAATTTCTGATTGGTAGGTTCAAATTCGCGTTAGACGAATGTAGACCCGCCACAGGACAGTGATCTCCGTATAAGTAATAAACCTACGAGGTGACATAAGGCCATCTGGCCAAGAAATTCCTTTCTTCACTTTGGAAGGGGGATATACTCACCAGTTAGCCAACCTGCTCGTAACCATTAATCCCCTTGGATCAAGTAGGATTGAAGTACATAATTTTTTTTGGGGTGTGTTTATTTCACGTAAATCGATAATTTAAAAATTATTTTTCTGACAATAATTGATTATATCGCTTATAAAATAAATTAACAAAAAGTAGTTTCATTTTCAGAAGAAAAATGTCTGGTCATATATTGTTCTTGATAATGAAATTATTTTCTAATTGAATAAATTTTCTAAGCGATACGAAAGCGGTGCTAGTTCCACAACGTATTTAGCCAAAACACACCCTTTTATGTTAATTGACCAAACTAGCCTTTAACTTTGTTAAGCATTTGATACTTAATAGGGAAAAAGTCACAAAAAAACCTAAACTTTGTCCACGGTAACACATTTATCTTAAATTATTTTTTGTGATATCAAAAGTCCTAAACTTTGTCTACTGTGATATTTCTACTCAAAACTTTTTCTAAAATACTAAAAACTTCAAACTTTTTTCTATGAAACCAAATTTTTAGGATAAATGTGGCACACGGATACAAATTGGGGCTTTTAGTGTCACGAGAAGAAATTTAGGGTAAATGTGTCATACTATATAAGTTTGAGATAAATGTGTTATACAGGTACAAGTTTGGGGCTTTTTGTATCACAAAAAAAAGTTTGTAGTATATATGTCACAGTTGACATAGTTTATGGTTTTTGGCTATTTTTACCCCACTTAATAACACATTTGTTTAAGGGAAACGAATATGAGTCGCTACTTTCCTATCTCGATTTATATGGGGATAGGTGGGGAGACGATTTGGAATTTGGCACAAAGGTCGCAGCTTTGGCCGAGACGGAGATGAGTATCATGATGAAGTCCTCCATCAGAATGACTGTGGTGGGCAACGAGGGAGAGGTCGTCATGGTGGGGATGGCGGTGGGTGGGAAGATGGGTGGTTATGACAGCGCGACGGGCAGCGGAGTCATCCTTACAGGATCGTCATTACAGTTTTGACGATGATTGCAGCAATAAAGGTGGTGATGACCCTCGCCGTCGAAGACAGGAGGAGTTGAATTAGAAAGTGGACATTCCGACCTTCTATGGAAGTCTAAATATTGTAGATTTCATGAATAGGCTCGCTGAAATAATTTAATTTTTCTAGGTGCGTCCGTTCCCAGACTTGCGGCCCTCGGTTCAAAAACCCGAACCGATTCGATTGCGTTGCAAGCCGATTCTTGTGTCCCCCGGAAACCAACTTATTTCTATATTTTGGGTTTAAAAAAATCCAAATGTTTACCCAAAAAAAAAATACAAAAATTGTACCATTTCATAACATCCCCGGTTTTGTGGTTCTTTGATCGAATTAAAGACCATGGTTCAAATCATGTTGCAAATTTTTTTTTTTTTTCCTTCCCGAAAAGAATCTTCACAGCAGGATCAAAACTGGCCTTACTATGGGAATCAAATTGGTCCTTGTCCAGTTTCTCCCTAGAATCAGGTTCCAGGATCGAACTGGACCCGATGCGCATCATGGACTTTCGTGTAAATGGAGATTCTCAAGAATCGAAGGGTGAAACTGGTGGTGTATGGGTTAAAGAGTGGTGCCTTGGCCTGGCGGGAGCATTCGTAGGAAGATCGCCGCCGAGACGAAAACGTTTCAAGTTATGACTTTGGGAGAAAATGCAAGAGGCTGTTAAGGAGACCACATTTTGCGTAGGGACTATTCATCGTCACAATCAAACCTGTTTACGGCGGCGATAGAGCATTTGTGACATAAGCCCTGTGGAATCTAATATTTTACGGCAAATTCGAGGATAAAGCAAAACAAGTTCATGAACGTGCCAGATGTTCTCGATGATAACTTGTCAAAAGCCGATGGCTCAAAATTTCAAGTTCTAAATGTTGTTGTTGTTTTTTTTTTTTTTTGGTGAAAGTAAGTGAAAGTTCTGAATGTTGTTTACGGGCCTTAAAAGCAAAAAGTCCGAATTTCCGAATTTACGCTCGAAAAGGTCGATGGTTTCAAAGTTGAAGAGTTTGCTCATGCACCTTATCATTGTCCGTCAGAAGTTGCAGAAGAGAAGCAAGCATTTAATGGAACGGAAGCAAAACAAATGACCTAACTCAAGAAGATGCTTATCGACCAGAAAAAGAGAAACTCAAGGCGATACCAAACATTAATTTTGTTATACCAGAAATATGGAGGTTAAACTTGCCTTTGTTTGGCAGAAAATAAATTCTTTGAAAATATTTTTCTATAAATGATCATCTGTATCTCTTACAAAATCATCGACTTTGTTGTCATTTTTCTAAAAATGATCATCTACTTACTTCTATCTATTGTCTTTGTTGTGTCACCACTTTGCACAAAAGTTTTTCTGCATGGAGAAAGACTAATGGTCCACGTAGAGAAATTATGTTGGTCCCGAACATTCATACAGGCAAAAATCGTCGCACGAAATGTTTTGAAAGACATAGGCTTTTTAGTAAACAAACAAAATCACATAATTGATAGGCAAGGTCGGAACCAAATAATGATGAGGATGAGGATTGGACCCACAGTGTTTCCTCATCACATAATTGAGAGGCAAGGTCAGAACCAAAATCATACGTTCATATTTCCTCTTTGATCATTGATCCTTAAAGTGGGCCCAAAATATATCAGTAAATCGACAAAATTAGTAGTAACCAAATCATTAACATACCCTACAATACATCCAATAATAAAATACATGTCTCTCATTATTGCAATGAGTAGTCAATTATGTATTAAAAATGATTTCACTAATATCAATTGTGTTAAATCTGGGATGCCTTAAAAAAAGAAAAAAAGGATTCGACAACATTTTGGTTGTTGAATCGCATGTGTGGGGCCACTAATGTAAATGTTGCACGACATTGAGTCATATGAGAGGTTCACATGCCACCTTTATTTGGTAAGTTGCCTTCGATTATTACTTTAACAGATTTCTAAACCATCCTTGCGAATCTCTTATTCTGCATCTCTAACTCCATGCATGTTTTAATAGTACCCTCCAAGAGGTGCACAAGAAATAATATAATTGTGTATATTTTGGTAATAAATCTTTAATTATTATACAATAAATAATATAATATTGCATATTTTGGCAAAATTTTTTAAGAATAATTTATGAATATATAGAATCTATTTTGAAATGCCTACGTACTTTATATGTAAAATAATTGTTGGGGCCACTTTTTGTTAATGTGCCTTTTCAACACTTAAACAAATGGAGTTAAGAATTTTGACACATTTTTTAATAAATGTTAAAAAAATGAGGGAGTACTAAAAGACATCTTGACATCCCAGTTCAATACTCGAAGAGGAAGCATGAACCTATGATTTGACATCCAAGGGAAATGATTGAAGAGGAAATGCGAACACATGATTATAGCTCTCCAATGATATATAATTCAAGTTGGACCCAAAGAAATAAGTGGGATGAACAGTAATTGAGATTCATTCAACTCACGATCAATTAAATCTTCATATAAAAGAATTTGTCCCTAGCTTCGACATCCCAATCAATTTTTTTTTTTTTTTAAATGCCATACAACATGAAAATCAGTTTGGGTCTTGTTAAGGATTGATGATGATATGCCAATGTGACAAGATTGTGAGAGCAAAATCTTATTCAAGTCAGTAATTTTCACATTGTTGACATGACCATTGCAGTCCACTTCTTCCATTACCTTTCCACGTTTGCATCCACACACCCAACCCATTCCTTATGCTTGAAATTCAATGTGTGTGTGTGTATATCTATAGGTAAAACAATTATTTTAAATATTTATTACAAAAAATGCACAATCATTAAATATAATTCCATCCTGGAGTATTATATTTTCAACATTTAATTTTTCGTCTTGAATGTTCTTTTGGTATATTAGATGGAATAATTTGTCTCATCAACTCAAATATTTGAAACAAATACTATGTCTAATAAAGAAATTACCATAAACATTTATTACCTACATACGCACAACCGTGAATTAGAAATTTTATATATTTAATATTTCTTTATAGGCTCTCTAGAGATTTATGAGAGGATCAAAAAATTCAATATATAAATAACTAGCGATAGGAATTATTGTAGATGTAGGACTTTATTCTTATGAGTTATACAGTAAATCAGAATTTTGTCACATCAATTATGAAGTAGAATGGATTATATCTATTAAGGATATAATTTCACAAAATTTTTAAGAATAAATTAATTGTTTAAGAATAAGATAAGTAGAAGGGATTATATTTTGGTAATAAATCTTTAATTATTATACAAGAAATAATATAATATTGCATATTTTGGCAAAACATTAAAGAATAATTTATAAATATATAGACTATTTTGATTTGCCCATGTACTTTACATGTGTAAAATAATAGTTGGGGCCACTTTTCGTTGAGATTTTGCCTTTTCAACACTTGAACAAATGGAGTTAAGAATTATAACACCTAATTTCATGCAAGGTCGGAACCAAACAATGATGATGATGAGGATTGGACCCACATTGTCAAGTCATACGTTCATATTTCCTCTTCGATCATTGATCTTTCAAGTGGGCCCAAATATATCAGTAGATCGACAAAATTAATAGTAACCAAATCATTAACATATCCTAGAATACATCCAATAATAAAATATATGTCTCTCATTATTGAAATGAGTAGTCAATTATGTAGTAAAAATGATTTCACTAATATCAATTGTGTTAAATGTAGGATGCATTAAAAAAAAAGAAAAAAGGATTCAACAACTTTTTGGTTGTTGAATCGTATGTGTGGGCCCACTAATGTAAATGTTGCACGAGATTGAGTCGTATGAGAGGTTCACATGTCAGCTTTATTTGGTAAGTTGCCTTCGATTATTACTTTAACATATTTCTAAATCATCCTTGCGAATCTCTTATTCTGCATCTCTAATTCCATGCATGTTTTAATAGTACCCTCCAAGAGGTAAACAAGAAATAATATAATTGTGTATATTTTGGTAATAAATCTTTAATTATTATACAAGAAATAATATAATAATGCATATTTTGGCAAAATGTTTTAAGAATAATTTATGAATATATAGAATCTATTTTGAAATGCCTACATGCTTTATATGTAAAATAATTGTTTGGGTCACTTTTTGTTTATGTGCCTTTTCAACAATTAAACAAATGGAGTTAAGAATTTTGACACATTTTTTAATAAATGTTAAAAAAAATGAGGGAGTACTAAAATGACATCTTGACATCCTAGTTCAATACTTGAAAGGGAAGCATGAACCTATGATTTGACATCCAAGGTGAATGATTGAAGAGGAAATGCGAACATGTGATTATAGCTATGGAAAAATATATATTTCAAGTTGGACCCAAAGAAATAAGTGGGATGAACCGTGATTGAGATTCATTCAACTCACGATCAATCGAATCTTCATATAAAAGAATTTGTCCCTAACTCCCACATCCCAATCAAATTTTTTTTTTTTTAAAAATGCCCTATAACATGAAAATAAGTTTGGGTCTTGTTAAGGATTGATGATGGTATGCCAATATGACAAGATTGTGAGAGCAAAATCTTATTCGAGTTAGTAATTTCCACATTGTTGACAAGACCATTGTGGTTTACTTCTTCCATTACCTCCATGTTTGCATCCACACACCAAACCCATTCCCTATGCTTGAAATTCAAATGTATACATATACATATATATATATATATATATATAGGTAAAATAATTATTTTAAATATTTATTACAAAAAATGCACAATCATTGAATATAATTCCATCATGGAGTATTATATTGTAAACATTTAATTTTTCTTTTAATTTTTCTTCTTGAATGTTCTTTTGGTATCTTAGATGGAAGAATTTGTCCCATCAACTCAAATATTCGAAACAAATACTATGTCTAACTAAGAAATTACCATAAATCTTTATTACCCACATACGCACAACCGTGGACCAAAAATTTTATATATTTCATCTTTCTTTATAGGCTCTCTAGAGATTTATGAGAAGATCAAAAAATTTAATATATAAATAACACTAGTGATAGGAATTATTATAGATGTAGGACTTTATTCTTATAAATTATACAGTAAATCATAATTTTGTCACATCAATTATGAAGTCGAGGGGATTATATCTATTAAAGATATAATTTCACAAAATGTTTAAGAATAAATTAATTGTTTAAGAATATATAGACTATTTTGATTTGCCCATTTACTTTACATGCGTAAAATAACAGTTGGGGCCACTTTTCGTTTACGTTTTGCCTTTTCAACACTTACACAAATTGAGTTAATAATTATAGCTCCTAATTCCATGCAAGTCGGAACCAAATAATGATGAGGATGAGGATTGGACCCGACCCACATTGTCAAGTCATACGTTCATATTTCCTCTTCGATCATTGATCCTTCAAGTGGGCTCAAAATATATCAGTAGATCGACAAAATTAATAGAAACCAAATCATTACCATATCCTAGAATACATCCGATAATAAAATATATGTCTCTCATTATTGAAATGAGTAGTTAATTATGTATTGAAAATGATTTCACTAATATCAATTGTGTTAAATGTGGGATGCGTAAAAAAGAAAAAAAGATTCAACATTTTGGTTGTTGAATCACATGTGCGGGCCCACTAATGTAAACGTTGCATGAGATTGAGTCATATGAGAGGTTCTAGTGTCAGCTTTACTTGGTAAGCTGCCTTTGATTATTACTTTAACAGATTTCTAAACCATCCTTGCGAATCTCTTATTCTGCATCTCTAACTCCATGCATGCTTTATTAGTATCCTCCAAGAGGTGCACACGAAATAATATAATTGTGTATATTTTGGTAATAAATCTTTAATTATTATACAAGAAATAATAGAATATGGCATATTTGGGCAAAATTTTTTCAGAATAATTTATGAACATATAGAATTTATTTTGAAATGCCTACGTACTTTATATGTAAAATAATTGTTGGGGCCACTTTTTGTTAATGTGCCTTTTCAACACTTAAACAAAATGGAGTTAAGAATTTTGACACATTTTTTAATAAATGATAAAAAAAAATGAGGTAGTACTAAAATGACATCTTGACATCCCACTTCAATACTCGAAGAGGAAGCATGAACCTATGATTTGACATCCAAGGTGAATGATTGAAGAGGAAATGTGAACACGTCATTATAGCTATTGAAAGATATATATTTGAAGTTGGACCCAAAGAAATAAGTGGGATGAACAGTGATTGAGATTCATTCAACTCACGATCAATCGAATCTTCATATATTAAAATTTGTCCCTAGCTCCCACATCCCAATCAATTTTAAAAAAAAAAAATGCCATAAAACATGAAAATCAGTTTGGGTCTTGTTAAGGATTGACGATAGTATGCCAGTGTGGCAAGATTATGAGAGCAAAATCTTATTCGAGTTAGTAATTTCCATATTGTTGACATGACCATTGTGGTTCACTTCTTCCATTACCTTTCCACGTTTGCATCCACACACCAAACCCATTCCCTATGCTTGAAATTCAATGTATACACACATATACATACATATACATATACATATACATATATATATATATATAGCTAAAACAATTATTTTAAATATTTATTACAAAAAATGCACAATCATTGAATAAAATTCCATCATGGAGTATTATATTTTGAACATTTAATTTTTCTTCTTGAATGTTCTTTTGGTATCTTAAATAGAAGAATTTGTCCAATCAACTCAAATATTTGAAACAAATACTATGTCTAATTAAGAAATTACCATAAACCTTTATTACCCACATACGCACAACCGTGGACCAGAAATTTTATATATTTCATCTTTTTTTATAGGCTCTCTAGAGATTTATGAGATAATCAAAAAATTTAATATATAAATAACACTAGTGATAGGAATTATTATAGATGTAGGACTTTATTCTTATGAATTATACAATAAATCATAATTTTGTCACATCAATTATGAAGTAGAAGGGATTATATCTATTAAAGATATAATTTCACAAAATGTTTAAGAATAAATTAATTTTTTAAGAATATATAGACTATTTTGATTTGCCCATGTACTTTACATGTGTAAAATAACAGTTGGGGCCACTTTTAGTTGACGTTTTGCCTTTTCAACACTTAAACAAATGGAGTTAAGAATTAGAACTCCTAATTCCATGCAAGGTCGGAACCAAATAATGATGAGGATGAGGATTGGACCCACATTGTCAAGTCATACGTTTATATTTCCTCTTCGATCATTGATCCTTCAAGTGGACCCAAAATATATAAGTAGATCGACAAAAGTAATAGTAACCAAATCATTAACATATTTTAGAATGCACCCGATAATTAAATATATGTCTCTTATTATTGAAATGAGTAGTTAATTATGTATTGAAAATGATTTCACTCATGTCAATTGTGTTACATGTGGGATGCGTTAAAAAAATAAGGATTCAACAACATTTTGGTGTTATCTAGTAGAATCTATAGATTAACATAGACAATTTTGTAAAACAATATTATCTTGATAGGCTTTTACTTTTGTTGTGCATATCATCATCAAATATTTTCTTATCACAATATTTTTTTTTTTTTTTTAAATGTCTCATGGATGATATCAAGTTTTGTTAATCCAAAATGATGAGATTTTACTAGCATTTAAAAAAAAAAAATTCTTATTTTAAGGAATGACGTGATTTAATTACATTTTTTCTTTTAAAGCTTCACATTCAAGAACATAACTATAATTTTTGCCAATCCGAAATGATGAGATTTCACTAGCATTTATAAAAAGAATTCTTATTTAGGAATTTTGTGATTTAATTACATTTTATCTTTTCAAGTTTCAAATTCGAGAATATAACTATGATTTTTTTGTTATTGATCATCTGGTTATATGTATATGTGTATAGAAGATAGCTGATAAAGTTTGATGGTGATACACACAATGGCTTTGAAAGTTTATAAACAAGTGATTGCGTTAAAAAAGTGTCAATGTTAAAAAATTTATATATTCTACTTGTCAATTAATCCACAAATTTGTTAAACAACTTAACAAAAGAATTAGGTTTTTTGAAAATTTCTCTTTTTATTAAAACTAATTTCTACATAAATAAAATCTTATAATAAATTGAAAATGTAGTATCTTTAATATATGTACACACACACATGTAGGATAACCACAAGAAAAAAAAAACATGCAAATTCTTAATTATGACAACTAGATCACATATAAAAATAAAAAAAACGAAAAAGAGAAGGAAAGTAAATAAGTTTGGGCCACCACTTTAAATTGCAATCGAATGATGGAAAAATTCCAAATAAGAGCTCAAATTGTCCTCATTTTCTCAAATTGGGACCTAAAGTGATTTTGTTTTAAATAAGGGCATAAAGTGACTATATTAGTCTCAACAAAGGGCCAAAAGTGGTTATGGCTATTTCGAATAAAGGTCTAGTCTCGTTGACTGGAAAAAATTTATGATCGATCAGGGATATTTTCACCCAAATTCAATATATATTTAAATTTAAATTTAAATTTATTAAAATTTTAAAGTTTAAAAAAAAAAAGGAAAAAGAAAAAATGGAAATGGGAGGGCTTCCTCCCATCTATGGCCACCACCCCATCGCCGGTGGGGCAATAGAGTCGCCAAGCCTAGGTGAGTCCCGGCAACCCTCATTAACTAGAGGTGAGGGTTGTCGGCTCTCACGCAAGCCCGGTGGCCCTCACCCAGCACCCTTAGACTTGGGCAACAAGGACCAGGGGCTCTAGGTGAGGGCCTTTAAGCCTGCATGAAGGCTAATAAGGTCTAATGGCGCTTGGTTAGGGCCATTAAGCCTACGTGCGGGCCAACGACCTTCGCTTAGATTTGGGAGAGGGTCACTACCATCTTCTATCTCTAGTGAGGGTTTATTGGCACTCTCCTCTCATCGACAAGGGTTATCGACCTTTGCCCAGGCATCAGCCATCATTACCGCCCCACTGGTGATGTGGCGGTGGCCATGTTTTTTTTTTTTTTTTCCATTTTTAATTTTTAATTTTTTTGTTTTTTATGAAAAGAAAAATCGAAAAAAGAAAGAAAAAGGAAAAAAATTAGAAAATTTAAAAAGACAAAATTGCCTTTCACCAACCGGTGAGTTCAAACCCTTCTTTAAGATTGATATAATTATTTCAAGCCCTTATTTGAGAAATTTAGGATACTTTGGAGTTTGGATCCTTATTTAAAATAATGTTCATTTTATGTCCTTATTTGAGAAAATGAACACACTTCAAGCCTTTATTTGGAATTTTCCCTTCAATGATTGATAACAATTTTTAATTTTTAATTTTTTTGTGAAAATAGGGTGGATTTAACCATATAAGGATTGGAAATAGCATCACCCAAAAATATTTATGTCACACCCAAACCCATTTTGAGCACGCGGCAAACCTTGCTTACAAATCTTATGGTCGTTTGATTGTAACGTCTTAGGAAGCGTTGCACCGACCCAATTTGCAATAGCGATAAACACACAAGTGGAAATGTAAACAAATTTTCAACGATCATTCAACAAGGATAGTTAAAAACATAATCATATAGAAGCTCATGAGTTGGCATCTTATACACAACAAGTTCACAAGTTAAACAGAGTTAAACAAAAGTTTTGACATGACCTCCTACAAAAGGGCCCGGGGTAGAATGCCTAATCGCAAGGATGGTCCAAAAATTACACAACCTCCTTAATGGCCTCTGGGATCCATGGCTCATGGCCCGAGCGTGGCGGATCCATCGGGAATGTCCCCATCATTGGCATCCCAGTTGATGCCTCCCCCTGAGCTTCCAACTCCCGGTGGACCGTCAAAACCGTGGATGGGATCATGGGTCTCGCCGCTCATCCAAAAGTACCAAGCCATGAATCAGTGTGGCACGAGGTTAGGTAGACCTTTGTTGACCTAGATGGTCATGACATAACGTGTGTAGTGCATGTCGGCCCCTCCCTCTACAGGATACTCTCTCACCTCCCGATTGCTCAACGGGAGGCCAAAAGGTATTTGACGGAACAACTTGGCCATTCTTAAGGCCTATAAACATTTCAACAAATAAATATGAGATAAACTCAATAAGCAAACTTCCTAAACCTTGTGTAGGGAAGTTGTTCACCTCGGAAGTGCCCTAAACAAGCAATTATCTATCGATGGAAAAACATGGCAATGCTCTTCTCACTTTATCCTCACTATTCTTATAATAATAAATCTATTATTCAATGCCATCAATATAGACACATAGGCAATTCCATAACATATATTCCATGCTCTCGAGCCAAACACATGAATGTGCTTTATAGTTCAAATCATGCGCTCATGCCATGCAATAATCAAAACTTGAATACATACAAATCTCATGCACTTTCCATACAAATATGTCCAAATTATTATGGCCACTCAGGAACTAAGGCCAACCTAAAGGTTCGCAATCATCCGGTGTAATTGAGTATCGTCTTGCCCCATCGAGCACATCATCGTCTCACGTAAAACGCATCAGGACGGTCATTCCTTAAAAGAGGCTTTGTTCCAAAATCCATCCGCGACCAGCATCCCCTTGACTTTGGGGCATCCAAACTAAATCAGGCTTTTTCCCACATAAACCACATTAGGACAGGTTCACATTCTGTGTAAAATGCACAGGGTCTAAGGTGATCACATGGGCATACCATCACACAATTCATTTTTTATCTTTTTCATTTAACCTATGTGATACTCATGCGATATGCCACATTACTTGTCAAATGCCACTATGCTACACAAGTATAAAGAAAGTGATAAAAGTATGTTACTCTCTAAACTTCATCAATTTCTTGAGTTTCTTTTTTGTTCAATTGAATTCTTGAACTATGTATTTTTTTTTTATATATTGATCCCACCCTTAGAGAAATAAACGGCTATTGATATGCTGTTAAGTGCCATGCTAGCATGCTGCGCGGCATCCTACGTCGAAGTGACGGTTACGCCTTCTGCCTCATTTATCTGACTTATTACTAGATCAGACGATTGAGGAGTTTGCAAAAAGGGAGCTTCTATCCTCCAACTCGCTTTAAGCGAAAGGAAAAAGGATTCTATGTAGACTATTTTTAAACCAAACAATGAGTGTTTAAATTACCTCTCTAGCCTACCTTGACTTTGGTCTTCACAGCAAAATGGCTTTTGAGAAGGGGAAAAAAAGGAAAGTAAAATAACCAAACTGATAAAATCTACCTATCTTGGTCGGGGCCCACCCCAATGTGGCCTTGATTATGCACTTACTAGTTATTATAACCCTATGTTGATGTTTATTTTATGCACAACTTGTGAATACCCTGGAGAGCTTTTGAGAGTAGTCATCCAAGAAAGTTGAGAGTGAGAGAAATCTCCTTTCTTGTTGATTGATTCATGTGGGTTTGGATGTATTTAGGGTTGGGAAGCACTTGAACGTGAGCTTATAGTGGTATTTCTCTTCATCTTGATTATAGTGGAACCATATTGTCGATTTTTTCCCACGGATTAGGCACACCGTCAAACTACGAAAATCACCATTGTTTAGGTTTAATTTATTTCTTTTTTGAATTATTTCGTTTGTTTACTGTTCCCCGCTAGTCATAACAAATTGTAAAAGAGCCTATGGCTATTGTTGGTTGACTGCCCTGGGAATTTTGTCTATCTTCAATTATGGCTATGATTTCAACAAAGCTTGAGTTGGAGGAATTCACTAGCAGAATTTGTTATAGCTTGAGGCTCATTAAGATGCAGGAGCTCCTTGAGACACAAGGCTTGGATTTAGCGTTGGAGGGAGATGATAAGTCTCCCTAGAGTATGAAATCAGAAGGGAAAGGCTGATATCTTGAAAAAGGCTAGGAAAATTATTCTCTTGAACTTGGGGGATGACGTTTTGGTTATGGTGCAGATAAGAAGAGTGCAACTGTAGATTGAGCAAAACTTGAAGAGTTGTATATATCAAAATTGCTCGTGAAGAAACTTTTCTTGATCCAACTTTTCTTTACATATAAGATGGTTAAGGGAAGCCGACTCATGATCACAATTGAGTTTGATAAAGTCATCAATGATCAAACGAATGTGGATGAGATGATATTGATCAATAGCAAGCTATTGTGCTGCTTTGTTCTTTACCCAATTCTTATGAGCACTTTCCTATTTCGTTGATGAAAGGGAGTGAGATATATCCGTCGAGGAAGTGAAGTCTGCACTTTCCTCAAAAGAATGTTAGAAGTTGCAGGGCAATTATTAGAAAAGTAACATAAAAGGCTTGATGGCTAAAAGTACGAACTTTAAGAAAGCCGAGAGATTGAACAGCAATGTGAGTATCGGACCAGCCAACATGGGAGTAGTACGTTATGTTTGTTTGGTGGTTTTGGGCCTCTCTCACCCTTGAAACTTAAAAGATGAGGTTTTCTCTTACACTTATAAACTGACCACAAGTCCCTTCTATAATCAATGTGAAATAAACTCCAACAATCTCCCCCTCACACGTCATAGTTAGATAAAAGCATCAATAACTCTCTTCGAGTGACTATTGGATCTAGACTTCTTGGTAACCTAGTTTCTGATACTAATGTTGGGTGGTCATGGGCCTCTCTTGGCGATCTCCTCAAGTAAAAGTATTGAAATTTTGCTGCGCATTCCTAACAAATAATATCAAAGTTGATAATTGATTGGTGGCCCACTCCCAATTCTATTTCGGTGTTTAGTAAATATTTCAAGAAATCTGGTGACCAACATGGTTTTTAGGCAGTGGGCATTGTGGTATAGCAATGCGGGCTTGATGATTGACTTTGCCCACTTTGCATGGAGAACAAACCCTATCACGTGTTTCCCGATCTAACACGAAGAAAAAGCAAGACCAAGTGTTAAAAAGAAAGGTAAGCTAACGCGTTTTACATGGAGATGACTCATTGAAATTGGCGTAGCTAGTGTGCAAGGGGACCTAATTAAGGATTCCAATCAATCTAATACCTATTATCTAAGGCCATGTAAATCTTGTCATTGTCCTATGCGTCGGAAATGTTCATCTTTAATTAAGTTGACCTGACAATAAAAAAGCAAGACCAATTTTTTTTTTTTTTTTTGGGTTAAAGTGAGCTAACAAGTTCTACATGGAGCACTAACGCTATCCTATGTGCCTCGGTCCAACATTTCCCAATCTTATGAAGGTATAGAACATAACTCAATGATTGAGAGAATCACGATGCAACTAAATTGTTAGTGGTGTTAGAGAATTTATGTTAGGAACCTATCTATGACATCAAGGCCTTATGCTGTGTCGACAAACCACACCATCACCTTCACCTCATTCATTGCCTACGCCGACCTTGGTCGACCAAAAATCAACCTAGATTCAAGGTTGAGTTGAGCTCTAGATCACAAATCTAGGGCTCGCTTGACCTTAGATCCAAAATCTGATGCTCAAGTTTGCCGACTGAGCTCGAGTTGGACATCGGAGGATCGAAATGGTGGTGAGCTGGTGGTGGAAGGGGACGTATGCCTGTTATCGTCATGGGAAGAGTGAAAGGGAGAAAAAGGAAAAAAAAACAGAAAAAGAAAAAGAGTGACTGACAAGTGCCCCTGCATGTGTACACATGTTCCAAGGTGAATGAACTAGTTTTTGGCTGCATTCATATCAAAGTTGCACCTAATATTTTCTCTATCAATGTCCGCTAGAAGTGGCAGACAAGAAGCTACCATTTGATAGAGATAGGAACAAAAAGGAAGCAAAACCAATGACCTAACTCAAGGAGATACCGAAAATTGATTTTGTTATACCAGAAAAATCTGAAGATTAAGTTGATGGTTCAGTTGCAAAGTTTCGGTGGAATCTAATCCAAGGCAATGAAAAGTTGCTGGCCTTGAAGATGTTGATCCACAGCCTTTGTAGATTGAAAGATGTTTGTTTAATCGAATAATCCAACGCTTTAAAACTCTAGGTCGAGTTATTTCCAACCGATGGTGTTGGTGTGGAAGTCGAGATCTGTTGCTGATTTATTAGCCAAATGGTTGAACTTTTATAGACTGTAAATATAGGATTTTATATTATTTCTTCATCCGTAGTGGAATCTTAAATTGATCATATTCAAATAAGGCAATTGTTATCAATTACTTAGAATTTTCTAGTTTATTTATTTATTTTATTTTTCTAGTTTAGTTTTCACAGATACAAATATGTGATTTTATTTTGATGTAAGTCGGCATACTTCTGAATTAATGACAGAACTATTAGAGATTTTTCACTACATATGCATCTTTAAGCGTATTTGACCTATCTACCTGTTTTGCGAGTTTACTCGTGTTTATCTATAGTCTCTATTGCACCACATTTTTGCACGAAAGTTTTCCTACATTCAGAAAGACAATTGGTCCATGTAGAGAAATTATTTTGGTCCCGACTATTCATATGAGTGAAAATTATCGCAATAACTAATAAGTGCTTTGGAGAGGCCCGGGCTTCTTATTAAACAAACAAAATCACATAATTGGGTGCAAGATCAGGAACCAAACAGTGGACGGTGAGGATAAGGACTGGACCCTCGCAAGCAGCAGGGAATCAACGGCTAGCGGCATGTTCTCCAGGATCGAGGTTACATTTGGCATCCTGCACAGTGTGCCAGCTGTACATTATGGCCTGTAAGAGCAGAGAGAGAGAACGAGCTCACTTCCTTCTCAGCGCATCCCACCGCCTCCGCCTCCCCAAAAGCCTGCCGGCCCTCCGTCCGCCGTCTGCAATTTCGCTGCCGACGTGGTCAGCGGTGAGGTCAGTTATGGAATTCCGGTCGTTGTTGCTCTTCGTGTGGTAAGAGAGTGTAGTTCCCTGCGTTCTTTTTTTTTTCTTCTTCTTGGGAATCGGTTTGCTGTCGTAGATGCCTATGTCAGTTTTCTGGTAAATGCCAGCATTGTCTTAGTAGCTCGAGGAGGAAGCGCGAGCCGGTGATAAATTGAATTGGTTTCTGGTCGAAGAGATGGAGAGCTCGTTTACGTATTATTCACTTGAAATGACCATGTATGGAGATTTTCGACTCTTAGACTCAGTAATTTCAAAATTTTCTTCAGATTTTCCAATTAATGTCAGCATGAAATTCGGTTTTTGATCGTTGGTTTTCTTTTAGTATGCTTAGTTGATTGCATCGGCCACGGACGGATTGATTGACTTGCTAATGTTTGACGCTTAATTTGTAGATTAAGCCCCCTCCTACTTCTCCCGTGGATCGCTTTACTCAAGTACTTTCAGTTGGAATAGGAAGTTCAGCTCTTGGGCCACAATTTGTTGCAGAGGCATTGGCTCCCGATAATCCTCCATTGAAGTGTTAAAGATCGGAGTGTCCATCCTCCTCTCGCAATCTACCCTTCAGGTATTCAGCTTCATGGATTGTGCTGCTCTGCTCTTTTAATGTTTTATACCTTCATTGATCTATCCATTTAAGTTGTCGGTCGATGCACATTGCACCGCTGATAGTGGAGGTGAGCACGGCCCTTTTTCATTCAGTTGGGCACCGAACCAAACAAACTGCATTAATACCGTTTACCAAACCAAAACACACTATGTTCTTTTTGGTAACTTATACTCCATCCTATTTTTCAATGCAAGCTGAGCTGCTCACTTCCTTCGGTTTTATTGGCAAATTGTGCAGCAAGCCAGACTCTGTTTTTCTGCTTAGCACATTCCTTCCCCCTCAACAAAAAAGAGTCCCTCTAAAATCTATGGCATGGACAAATATGTGCACTATTTGGTGGTTTAAATCAGCACCTAACCTAGCTTTTTACCGTATGTCAAGTTTTATTGTCTTTATTAGGAAGCAGCCTTGCAGGAGTTGGTATTGCTCCATGCTAAAGAAGTGGACGAAACTAATGTTCAAGGTGAATCTGCGTTCAAATCATTGGATGTATAGATCTATGAGAGAATCCCTATTTGAGCTTTGCTGTTAAATTCTTTATGATATCTGACATTACCATGTTTTTCTTTTATTTAATTTTTCCACATGAATCGATGAGCTCTAAACTTCTAGAATTGAATTCACTGCATTTTTTTGCAATTGATTAGGATATCTTTCCTCACAAAGTATCATTCCGTATCATGGACACGGCATGTAGAAGATCTACTCTCATCATGTCTATGCTCTCAGCATGTCCCAAATGAACTTCTTTTATACTTCTCTTATTTATTTCTTCCTTCAATGAAGTAGTTTAGAGTTTAATAAAGAAAGTGATCTATCCAAATTACTTCCATTCACATCATCTACAGCTTCATGTTTAATTGCCAGAATCAAAATTTGCTACCTGTTTTATTGCATTTCAAGTAACTTCAATGGTTAATTGTAATAATAATAGAAACTTTCATGGTTAATCACATTTAAAATAAAGCGAGGTACAGAGGATGTATATCCACTGGATAAGAAGACCTTAAATCCCAGTACTCATTTCAAATTGTTAAGTTGCTCAACATTTGACGCTCATAATAATCTTTTAGTATCAGGGAAAGGTGTTGAGAGATGAGAATATGAGCCCCAAAATTATTATTTGATACTCCTGATAATTGCTTAGTCGTAGGTGGCTTAAGGACACATAAGAGAGTTACATATTGCTCTACGACTTCAATACTGGCTTCTTGTTGACTACATATTATTGTTTGTCATCTAATATTCGTGAAATTAGTTGGAGAGCTTGGATTAGCGGTGCACAGCAAGTCCAGTTCAAGCCAAGAACCGGGTAGAGCCATCCTGATGAAGTCCGGTTCCAGGTCAATTCTCAAAAAAATTGGTCCACTTCTTGATAATGAAACCGTAGAGTCGGCCTTTTTCTGGTTTGGCTCCCGGTTCTTATACTAAAACCATCTATTGGACCTTGAAACCGACCAACCAAGGGGTTCTAGGCTCGAACCAATCCAGAACCCATGTTTCAGCTTATTTAAAAAAAAAAAAATGTAATAGCAAGTTGCAACCGAGAGGGATTGGAAGCCGTGACCTCAAGTATGAGGTGTATGCATAACACCACTAAGCTCACAAGAGTTTGCTTGACGACAGCTATAAAAGATGATCAATGATATTTTAGACCTGATTTTCACAAAAAAACCTGTTTCTTGAGTACTGGAAACCGGCCTGAAACCAGCCAAGTGTAATTGACTCGGTTCTTGATTCCAGCCTCGGAAATGAATCACCCAATTCCCAGAAAGAGCTTTTGTGGAAATCAGATCATACATATTGTATGTTATTTTCCATTGCTCATGTCCAGGCCAGTTGCAGATCATTTGTAATTGAGACCTCCATGGTTGGTACTAGGTTTTTGCCATGGAATTGACACATCCTAGAACAGGTTGCCTGTAGTTTTAGATGTCAATTGGCAGTATTCTTTATACATCTGATTTCTCGATCTCAAATTTTCCTTTCAATGATTCAAGGAATTGATACTCCACCAACCGTTGTTGTTTGATAGGGTGACAACAATCTATCCTTTTTCTCAGTTTTTTTCCCCTGCCTATAGAAGTTTCACCGACAAGTCGTTGAGTTTCATGTTTTCTTTAAAGATACTAACTAGAGCAGAGTTAACAACTAATTATTAGCTTCTCGTCACGCGCAAGAGCTATAAGCTATTGAATATCAGACTTATACTTTTTATTGCAAAGAAATTAGTTGATCTTGGTTGATGTGCTCATGTGGTTATCACAGAGTAGGTTCCATGGCCTTTCTATTGTTGTTGCACATAAAAAAAAAATAGTAATAATAATAATAATAAATCAAACACCCTGTTGCTTTCTTTTCTGGTTGAGCATTTTCTTTAGGGCAAGCTTCCAGATGTCTCGGGTTGAACTCTATTTTGGTGCATGTATTTTATAATTAGGATTATCCAGTTTAGTGGATTTTTAAAGTCATTAGTGCTAATGAGGCTTAGTCAGTTTGTTAGTCTTGCGTGGAAAAGTTATTGCTTGTGATGTATAACAAAATCTTGGGTTACTGGATGTCTTCATTTAAATGTCATTCTGATGGTACACTTGCATGAAGTTATGTCAAAATTAATCTTTTTGGTCGTTTGCTTAAGTGAAATTTTGGCACCTTCAATTTTGCAGATATTGCATTGATCACTATTTTTCCCATCATGAATGCAGGGTGTCCCCATAACACGAGAACTCGTTGTTGGACAATACTGCGCGGATTGAGGGCTGGTTGGCTAGATTTCCAATGTTTGACGGGGTGGGTGGCAGAACATCTGACATGTCTGCAGTTGGTCTATTTCCAGCAGCCCTTCAAGTTCGTAAGCCTTACTTCTAATCTCATTGTGGTTATATTCTGATTTGACTCGAAGAGCATATTCATTAGCGAATCCAACTTCGGGGGATCGATTTGCTCAGTGTGTAGTGCTCAGGATTCTGCATGTGCACTTTTATGATGTAGGAAGCTGAGGCCAGAATGAACTAAGTATGGTCGAGATATCAGTCTTGATTATAGATAGCTAATCAGGCATTAAAGGATGTCAGCTAACAAGTTGAATGGTTGTCTCTGATGGTATGCACTGTGATGTATGCAAGAGTAACTTGTGAACTTATATGCAGCAGAATCGTACTTGTATTCAGTCATTGTGCGCTGAGAAGATTTTGTAGTATATGTGCTAGAGGATGTCATACAGTATAATTCATTGTAAAATAAAATGTAGAGGATCCATTTGATCCGTTTAAGCTCACGACTGGCAATTGCTAGCAATTGCTGTTGTTGTCGTTTAGTTGCTTCAAGGCATGTTCATTTCTAGTTGCCGATGCACGCTACAGTGAATCAAAGTACAATGCACTTTGATTTGTGCCTTCTCTTGTTGCCTGCTTGTAGTATCAAATTTCCCAGCAATTCAAATCCTTGTTCAGGATGCAGAGTAAATCTGCAATGCAAGTCGGGGAGATGATTCTGTTTCTTTGTCCAGGATATCCATTATTTTGTAGGTTGTCTGAAAAGGAACCATAGACACGTTCATTTAGGGACTGATAGCATATCGACAGTGTTTGCATTCCTAGATTGTGATTCCTTTGCCTGCTTGCAGTATTAAATCTGGCAGCAAATAAAATTCTCTTTAAGGATACAGTCCAATGTAAGTCTGGGAATTAATTCTGTTTCCTTGTCCAAGACATTGCTAACTTGTATGTTGTGTCAGAAGAAGATCCACAGAAAATTGATGTAGGGACTATAGATTAACTTAGCATGTCCACATTGTTTGTGCTTCCTACATTGTAAATCCTTTGGCAAGTAACTTATCACTGTACTACTTTTGTCAAATAATCACAAACATAAATGTCAAGGTCTGTTTGGGTTGGCTGTGAGTTTCAGCTTGCCTTTCTGGTTTTAGCTGTGGGTTTGAGTTTTTGGCTTTACAAAAATGAAGTTGGCGGAAGACATAACTTCTAACTTGAAAATGACTATGGCTCATTTTGAGAATTTAATAATACTGAATGCTGAACCTTAAACAATGATGTTTGGATTCCTGGACAATTTTACTTCTAAAATGAAGCATGTGATGACTTTTAGTGACCAAAAGCCATATACCTGATGTGCAGTCCCTATCATCTCTCCCCCCCACCCCCGGTGGGCGCGAAAAAAAAGAAAATAACAACACACACACACAAAAACAAAAGAAGTTACAACATAAGCAGTATCAGTAGTTTTCCGTGGCTGTCTGAGTGGCTTCTCTACTGATACTGATGAAAGGATGGTTCTTGCCTTTTGTAGTCCTGTGCAGCGAAAATAACTCGTTTCTTTTCCAGGTGAAGAACAGCCCTGCTGCATTTCTAGATTCTTTCTCCTTTTCTTTGGTAGGAGTAAATCCTTTATCAGAATGACTGTTCTGTAACTATAAGTAAGGAGAAAATATGGGCCTCCATCTTTCAAGATTCTTTCTCTAAATGCTTTTTATGATCACTTGTGTTTTGTAGATGGGAGAAATATCAAAGTGAGGAGGAAGCGGCTCTTGGTTGGGGAAAGCGTGTCAGAAAAGCTGTTTCTTACAAAGAAGCATAGGCAGCACATCCAAGTGAAATGGCCAACGAGGTATTTTATTTAAATTGCCTTCTCTTATGCTGTTAGGGCTAGAAACTTTAGAATAAGAGTGCACCTGATGGTGTTAAATATTGACCAAGGGATTATGATGGTGATGTAATGGTTATTTCTTTGATATGCTGAAGAAAGTCTCTGTTGTGCTGAAGAGCAACTTCATGGATCCACTTTTAACCATGCTCCTTTTATGGAAAGGGCAACTAAATAAATCCCTTTGTCATTGTTCTTTATTTATTCTGGGTCCTGTGAGTTGAAATTTGGATTATGAAGTTGCAAATGTCTTTCCTTTTTAATTGGTTATTATTCCACTAATGAAGGAAAGTTCAGTCGCAAACACTTGTAAGGAGGACTCATGCATTAAACATACGGCTTATTTTCCTCCTTAACTTTTGTGCATGCATGAGTTTGCTTTCAAATTCCTGTTGAAAGATATATTTTTTCTCTTCATCTTGTCCTAATGTTGCTTTTAGCTTGAATTGCCGACATCCTTGAAGGTAGGATGCTGGTCTGTATTTTGAGTTTTTCACTGAGTATATTAAGCTATTTGCTCCATTAGAAAATTTATGGGCAATAAAATCAAATTTGTTCCTGATATCAATGGTGCTGAGGTTTTCATGCATTGACTTGCACTTATATAGCATCATAATTTCATTATTTGTTGGTTTACCTTTGAAACATAAAGCAGAGTGGTGACGAAGAGGAACGGGTGCTAGAGCAAGAGCTAGAATGGGAGTATACACCTGCTGGACGCGCTCTAAAGGAAAAATAGTAAGTGCCACAATTCTTTATGTTTTTCTTCTTAGTGTAAGTTTTTTGCTGCTAATTCAATTGATGAAAGGGATGCCAATGCTTATTCAGTTGATGAAAGAGAAGTTGTGACTGCTCCTCCGCCCCCACCAGATCCTGAGCTACCACCCACTGTATCTGCAATAGCTCAATCAGTGAGACTGTTAAATGGGGAAACACGCATATAGTTTACCTAATTTGTGAATCATTTCTTATAGATTCATATTAATCAAAATCGGGACTATGAGACTACAGAGTGTAGAGTTATATCTCTTCAGGCACAAAAACATACTTAGTGAAATTGAGTTTTACTATGATGACCAATCAAAGGAAGGAACGGATATGGAGACTACTAATGAGATTTAACTAGCTAAATTGAGAGCTTAAAGGACCAAAGTGAATGGATTTATAACTTATTAAACCATCTCGTCAGAATTGAACAATGCTGCGTCTTCTCACTCACATTATCATGTGAAATCGAAACAGTGTATTTTGTATGACACTAGTATTCTGTAGTCAAGGGCCAAAAAGAACTCGAACATAGCATTTCGATGTTTGAATAACAAAGTTTTCAAGATATCTTCCAACAATACAAAGAGTGAGAATTAAGAACCACTATATTCTTTATAACAAGAATTAAAAATTCAAGATTGCTCTGATTTCCAAAAGTAACTGAAAATTAACTAATATCAATTTTGTTTGTATATCTATACACACTCAAAAGCTGCAGAAATTCTTTAGATCCTCTTCCTTGGCATACCGGCTTGGTATTTATCTTCGAAATGTGAGCATACAGATTCTTGGAGTTCCTAATCATCCCCTCGGTGACTCCAGTAGCAAGTGATATATCTGCACAAACATTCGGTTATTTATATGACGCGTTGTTTCAAATGCCATTTACATATGCACCAATATGTCTTTAGTTGTTTAAATTGAATAGGATTGGAGAAACTAAAACCTTGGGGAGACTTCTTCTCATCAGAGAGCTGAGTGGTAATGTAAATAATAGCTGCTGCAATGGATATGGGGCTCCTCCTGCAAAATTAGAGGATAAAAACAGAGGAGAATACGTTCAGCACTAAAGGAACAACAGTAAAGCATTTGAACTAAACCCGGTAAGTAATCTTTATACACAGCAGGTCTACATTGACGAACCTGCTCAAATCACGTCTTTCAACCTCAATAGAAGAAAGATGAAATGTTGTCAACCAAGCTTTACAATTTTCGACTCTTCCTCCAGCTTTACCATTAAAATTCCAGCTGATGAGAGAATTAACCACTGAAAAACATTCAGATTGTGCAGTTTGATATCACTGTCAATGCTTATATCAGCTTGTCTGTCATCAGCAAGTCCACCCGTCTCCTGCATCTAAGTTGATTTCGCCAGGAAGTACTATGTCGATGTCTGTCCTGCTTCTCTGGAACAAGTAAACTAACAGAATTAAGGATGTCTACAATACATACAGAAACATAAAACAATGAACTTGCATCATTACCTCTAACATGACAGCCCAAAACCCGATCAACCTGAAAAGCAGAAAAGTATCAAATGAATTAAAGATGGATTCTAAGATCGATCACCAGAATCAAACAACAAAGTTGGTCGTAGGTAGATTTACCCGGTGAAATTCTCTGGCAGCGTAAATGGCGCGACGAGCACCAGCATGTTAGGCATGAGAAAAATAAGGACTAGGGGAGAGAGAGGGAGTAGCATTTATACCGGGTACTATAACTGTCTCATATTCATGTGGTCCAATTCTCTCTACACTTAATATGTACAGCTCAGTACATCCTCCCACATGATGGCACACCCCTCAAGTGTATAGTATCTTCTCTTATACAGAATATGCATCCCACTAGCTAATTCAGGTTATATGCCTCTCACTAGCTTAGTCACATAACTGAGACCTACTTCACAACCGAGCAGCACAGCATCTAGTTTCTCTGGACACAAAAAAGCCATGAAAACAGCAAGGTTGTGTATGGATTTAGCCAGCTTTCTTCTGAATCACACGTTCCATCTTTGATTGTTGCGTTTTTCAGTATGACTGTTATCCCTGACCTGATGTAGAATCCTTCTTCTGGTCTATCTGCTTCTTGAACACCCTGTAAATGGAAGGATCACATCTAGTCATAAATCCGGATGGAATTGAAGTATCAGGATTGCAAAAGGCAATACTTACATCGGTGTTGTGAATAACCACATTTTTCCCTATCCGGGCATTCTTGTCAATTATGCAGTTCCTTGAGAAAGGAAAAGCAAGGGAATTTGTCAGTGGAAGGATTGTGAACTATTCTATTAACAAGTTGTCGATTCAGAATTTCCTGTAGACATGCCTATTCAAAGAATGAATAATTACCTGATTTTAGTATTTTGTCCGACCACAATAGGAACCTTCCGTTGTGCCAGAAGAGATGTGATTTCAGCTTCAGTCTGATAGTAATCTGCCCCCATCATCATGGTATCCTGCAAATTCAAACGTGTCCCAAAAACCAGCACCCATTAATGTATGTTGCCATTGCTACAGAAATTGGCACACGAACTAACCCCAGTATTGTGAACTTTTAGCAAATTTGGAATGTCTATACTGATGACTTGCTTAGTACATTAGCTTGACAAAGGAAATTAGTGTCTATAAAAAACGACATGTAAAACGACCATCAAGTAATCTAAAGACTTGTATTAGAAGCATCCTGACTTGTTCTAAGTCCACTATACCTTCAACTTGAGGAAATACAACCAATAGATGAAGATACAACAATTCAAAAAGATCACTGTACACCAGAGTTATATGAACAAATTGAATGGCATCATTTGCCCCTGTTAAATCTGGTCCACCACCTCAAAATGTTCTGATGGGATCTATTAACCCAAAAAGTTTTTTTTTTTTTTTGGTAAAGTTATTAACCCAAAAAGTTGAAAGCTGAAAATGTCAACATTCCAACCAAATCATCCGAGAATCTGTAAATTAATTTTCTCAAGCAATCACCATTATGATCTTCAAAAGGTCAAAGAAT
Source organism: Eucalyptus microcorys (assembly GCA_014182515.1). Taxonomy (NCBI): domain Eukaryota; kingdom Viridiplantae; phylum Streptophyta; class Magnoliopsida; order Myrtales; family Myrtaceae; genus Eucalyptus; species Eucalyptus microcorys. Next base: position 4,450,866 of record CM024565.1, on the reverse strand, counting down.
GTATACAAAAGCAGCACACCTTAAACTCAACACCATAGTCTAGACGCAAGCGCACACCAACAATGGAGTGTTCAATGCTACATTCTTGCAAGAAGCAACCGTGAGAGATTATTGCATCTACAATATGCAGAAACAGTTCAAACAAGAGACAGTTTAGACCATAACAAAAACAGAGACTTATCGTGTTGACAAGCTTACCCTGCATTTATCAACTTTACTGGGGGGTAAGAATCTTGGAGACGTGTAGAAAGGTGTTTGTGGATCATAAAATTCGAACTTTGGAGGCTGCATTACGGGAAATTAACCCATTATTAGAAAAGCCACTGTCTCCTCAAAGGACAAATAGTATCGCTTTATGACAGCCAAAGTTTGAAATCAAAGCTTCTATGATTTTTCTGAGAATGTGATTGAGATCAGGCCCCAGATTGACATAGAAATTGTAGCCAAAAAGATCTAAAGAGTAAGTATTTTTCCAGCCCTAAGGTTAAGCCAGCATATCAAGTGATTAACGACTATAGAAGGTGATGACTGAATTAGCAGATGACATTGACAACTCCAATTTTGAGTTATCGAGCAGAAGATTCAATACCACACACACACCTGCTCTGTTAGGGCCAAATTAGTGTCAAAGAATGACTTGATTGTTCCAATGTCCTCCCAGTAGTCATTTAACAGATATGCCTGACAAATCAATGCATCCAGATAAGTCAGCATTTCTGTTAAGGTAGCTTGCAAGTACAAGTTACATATAAACACACATCTCTAATGAAGGGGAGAGACAGAGAGAGACAGAGAGAAAGCCTGCAGCTTATTCTATGTTAAAGAAAAGGTCCTGACCTGGACATTATGCTCTGCAACAGCCGACAGAATTATTTCAGAGCCAAAATCATTGCATGAGGGGTAGCTCCATCTCAGAACCTTTAGTAACACGCCGGTTTTAAATACATAGACGCCCATTGAGGCAATGTATGGCAAGTTCACTGCATCTTGCTTTGATAGCCCAAGAAGAGTACTGTCAACTTGCTGTGGGCAGAGGTTCGTGCAGGAGACGAGAATCCAAATAAGATTAGTAACTAGTTGATGCATTACATGATGTGCAGAGATGTTGTCTGCTAAGGAAACAGCCAAAGCAGTCATGTCAAATGATAGGAAGTGTTTATTGCATTAATGATACCATTGATTTCAGCTCATTGCCCTTCAGTTTTCCGGCAAATTGGATAATCCGTCCAGTTCTGTCAATCTCCATCAATCCATAACCCAAAGCACGACTGCAGCAACAAAAACCAGAAAGGGTTAGTTGCAAAACTCATCAGTAGCTCTAAATTTAGTGCAACTGAAAACGGACGTAAGAAACAATATAATCACAAAAATTTGGTTCTTCCCAACCATAAGGCAATATATTTAACCACAATAAGAACCTGTCATCCATTGGGACACATGAAACTGTGATATCGGCATTTGTATCAATATGCTTCTGCAATCAAGCCACAACTGGTCAGTTTAAAACACAAACATATTAGATGGAGTTTACGATGAAATCTTCAAAGTACCTGCACAAAATTCATGTAATTCATCCGGTACAGGTGGTCACCAGACAAAATCAAGATATTCTCCACATTCTTGTTCTTGGCATCCTGCGGAAATAATTTGAAACCAACATTCAACTTCAAGAGAAACTCCAAAAAACTTTGCATAAGTAATTGTCAAAACCCTAAGCACTCGCCTCAAAGACCCATATGAATTGCCTAACAGCATCAGCAGTCCCCTAGGACCACCTCTTTCCAGCTTCACCCGGAGTTTGAGTTGCCGCAAGGACCTATATGTGTTACCAAATTTTTTTCATATTAACTTCAGTCGTTTCGTGAGTTAAGTCATCAGGAATCCAAAACAATAAATCAGAAAAAAATTATACCTCCACAAATCCATCACCAAAACTAACGCCATTATCAAAGTTGTATGTCCAGGAAAGGCGGTGATTGAGGGAAAAGGAATTAAACTGCGTTAAGATGAATATTTTTCTGATACCACTGTTAATGCAATTGCTCATTGGGATATCAATCAACCAGTAGCATCCTCTTATAGGAACCTGCAGATTAAAAAACCACATAATTGATTATATAGTTTGATGGTTTTATATGACTAATGGGCTTATGGCCCGTCCGCCCATGTTGGGCCTAAAAGCCCGGCCCACGGGAATAGGGCCCGTGGATGGAGGGACATATAAAGGGAGGAGAGAGAGGGAGAAGTTACCGTTTGCCAAAACGACGTACGTCTTCTCCCTCCCTCACGCTCTCTCTCTCTCTCTCAAAGGGAAAAAGAAAAACAGTAAGTTTTTCTTCGATTCAAAGTGCCATCGGATCGAACGGGGCCGCATTTCTTCCTCTTCTCGGCGTCGGTGTCTAATCTGTGGCTAACAAGGTACGCTCGAACTGTGGTGTGCTTTAGGATCGGTGATACATGTTAATTCCCGGGGCTTGTCTTCCGCATTGCATTTAGGGGTTCGATTTGGTGTCGAATCCGGTTTCGGGGATCCGTTATTCCCAACATTGGTATCAGAGCCCTGATTCATGTTTTCCCGACCCCCTATCGTGTTTTTGATTGAATTTTTTGATTTTTTTTCAAAAAAAAAAATTTCGGGCGTACGGATCAGGCCAGAAATCCCGACACCCGAGCGTTATTCGTCCTTTTTTCTGTGTTTTCGTATGTTGAAATTCAATTCTGATGGCATAGGAAGGAAGAGGTCGTCGAGACGAGTCTGGCGATATGTCGAACGCCGCCGGAGAGACACGCACGCGCCCACACGCGCGCCGAAGCCACCGCGCGTGGGGCGACGCGCCGGAAGCGCCGGCTCGCCCGGCGCGTGCGACACACGCGCCGGCCGGCGCGAATCGGTTCGCGCCGATCGGCGAACCGACGCATGCCGACGTCGGCATGACGTCACCCAACGGCGAAGAATCACCGGGTGACGTCATCGATGACGTCAGAACGACGACGGTTGGCCGGGCGGTTACCGGCCGGCAACCCGACCGGAGACCCGACCCGACCCGAACCGCGGACACCCGGCACGCGCGCGGCACGTGCCGGATGACGTCTGCGTGACGTCATCCCGCGCACGCGCACGGCACGTGCCGTCGGTTCGCTTCGGCGGCCCGACCGGGTCGACCGGTCTGTCCGGTCCGACCGTTCTGTCCGGTCCGACCGGACCGACGACCGTCGACTTGACCGTTGACCCGTTGACCGAAGACCGTTGACCATTGACCGTTGACTTTGACCGTTGACCCGAAAAAAAAAAAAAAAAAAAAAGGAATTTGTTTCTTTTTTCAATTATGTCTGTGTGGGTTAGAGGTAATCCATTTTTTATTCTGCATTTGTTGCATGAATCATGGAAAATTATGTATTTTCCATTTTGTTTAATTGTGGATTATAAGTGATCCATTTAAGTTATGCATTCGTTGCAGGAACTATGATGCGTTATGCACGGATACCGCAATCCAGAGAACAGACGAAGGTAAAGCTAGACTGAAAAGGCTGACGAAAGAGTTAGCTGATTATCGGTGGCTTGATGGTGATTTAGTATCACACATGGTCAAGGTCAATCAGATGATACAGGAAATCATCTGGAATGGTTATCTTATGCCGGATTTTGAGAAGGTGCCGGCTTTGATGAACACTCTTCCACCCGAATGGCAAGCGAGTGTTAGATCGGCTATGGGAGGTCAACGTGGTCCCGGATTACGGGGAGCTAGTGGAAGCTTTTGTAAGAGAGTACTATAGGATTGAGTTGGCCAAAACTTCAACCCTTAGATTGAGCGCCACATGGCGCGAGTGAATGCGCCTTGGTGGCGACATGAAAGCTCTCCAAAAGTTTTCCCATGGTTGGCAAATGTGCCTTCAAATTTCTCGAGATATTTTGACTGATAGATTCGAAGGGACATTCCCTATTTATTTCTTAGATTAATTATGAGATGTTTTGTGGGTGTAAATATCTCTTTCCATGTTGATATTTTTCCCTGTATATATTGCTTAGTGTAATATATAATGTATTATGTGAAAGTATTATTATTCTATTGGATGTTAGATATTATTTGCTTTCTATTAATTGCTGATTGCTGTGGGTAGTTATAGAAGTTTTTGTAACTTCATAGAATTTGTTTTGCATAAGACAATTATATTAATGATAGTTTTAAGTTAGGATTTTGGAGGATGATTGGAAACATAGTGACCTTTTGATTCTGAAACCTTACTTGAAATTATTCATTAATATGATGGGTCTGTGCAAATAGGGATGCATAAATGATAGGCATTAATTATTCGTGCATGTATGTCCGATGTGTTCGGATCGATGTTTTCAGCAACTAAGAACGTAATTGCTGATATGAACGGCAACAATTGTGAAATATTGAATATGAAGATTCAATATGTGCTGGAAAAGCAAGAAGCACTAGAAGCTCTTGACCATGTTATGGAAGATCTTGAGGATGCTGTGCGCCACCTTGAGCTGGTAGAGGACCGCTTAACGGCATGTGAGCTGAAAATAGAAATTTACAATGCTGGTTCTAGCTCGAAAGGGCTTTGAGCTCTAAGCGCAAGCGTATTGATTCGTTCAATATGTGGGAATGCAAATGATCAAGTCCTTATTGCAAGAGATCAAGAGTTAACCAACACAAGAGAGGAAAATGTCCTCAAGTGAAGAAAATGTCAAGGGTGAGGTGTTACAATTGTGACAAGAAAGGTCACTATGCTTGCGGCTATGTCGTGAGCCAAAGAAGATAAACACCTCTTGTACATTTGAGAACTTTACTTTTGTGTCAAGTTCTATATTTTTAGCTGAATCCAATCCTTTGTGGACTGTAGATTCAGGAGCAACAGACGATGTAACGAAGGATAGAGGATCCTTCGTGGAATTCCGACGAATACCAACTGGAACTAAGTGGATCTATGTGAGAAACAACTCCAGAGCTGAAGTTAAAGGGATTGGCACCTGCCAACTGAACATGTGTGGTGGGTGCACCTTGTTCCTACATGATGTTCTAAATGCTCTGGAGATTCGTCGAAATTTAAGTGTCTGTTTTGATGTTGGTTAAGCTTGGTTTTAGTGTGAACTTCCGTAATAACGGTGTAGATTTGTATTTGGATACAAACTACTATGATTGTGGTCACTTTCTAAATGGTTTTATTGTACTAAATGTTGACTGTGGTGATGTCAATATATGTTATTCGCTTGTTTTACGTCTTCTACTTCATATGATAATGATGTGAATGTGTGGCATGCTAGACTTGGTCATATTGGCTAATAATGTATGAATAGACTAGCCAAAGAGGGCTTGTTGGGCAACATTGAAAAAGTCGATTTGCCCATATGTGAGCATTGCCTAGTAGGGAAAATGACAAGGAAACCATTTGGAAAAAGTAAAAGAGCTAAATTTCATATGCATTTAATCCATTTTGACATCTGTGGTCCAATGAATGTGAGAAGAAGGCATGGGGCTGTTTATTTCATCACTTTTATAGATGATGATACTCGATTCGGATATGTCTATTTGATTTCTCATAGATCTGAAGCAATAAGTCGTTTCAAAAGGTTTATGAACTTGCAAGAAAATCAATTAGACAAGAAAATAAAAGCATTGAGATCCGATCGAGGTCGAGAATATTTATCTGATGAGTTCAGAAAATTATGTGATGAAAAAGGAATAGAAAGACAGTTGTCTATTCCATATACTCCTCAACAAAATGGTGTTGCGGAGAGAAGAAACAGAACCCTACTGGAAATGGTTAGGTCCATGATGGCACATGCTAACTTACCTATCACTTTTTGGAGTGATGCGTTGTTAACTGCTGCCTATATACTTAACCGGGTGCCTTCCAAATCAGTTAGTCCCACTCCATATGAGTTATGGACAGGTAGAAAACCGGACTTAAGTTTTCTTAAGCCATGGGGTTATGCTGCCTATACTCATGAGTCCTCTCACAAGTTTGGGAAATTGGGTCCTAAAGGAAAGAAAAGTATTTTAATAAGATACTCCGAACACTCAAAAGGGTATGTGTTCGTAGGTGAGCAGGAAAGTGGGAGTATAACTGAATTTGAATCACGGGATGTCATATTCTTAGATGATGAATTTTCTAAGAAGGGCGAAATAGGTGAGGATTACTTCCTATTTGAAACCTTGGATCAAGATAATGATATTAATGGAGTTCATCCAAGTGGGAGTAATATGAGAAGTAATGAATTGAATTCAACTCATTCTCAATTACAACCACATGATGAGATGATATCGTCATTATCTAATCCGAGTGGGAGCATAATGGAAAATGATGTGCTAAGTGTACAATCTCCCATGCGGTGAACGAGTCGCCAAAGTATTCCCCTTCGACGTTTTGACATTGAAGAGGAAACTTTTTATGATTGCTCCACAAGATAAGGATGAACCAAGAAATATTAATGAGGCTCTGAATTGCCCTAGTAAGGAAAAATGGATTTATGCAATGGAAGAGGAAATAGAGTCAATGAAGTCAAACTAAGTATGAGAACTGGTTGATCTTCCGAAAGGACGCAGAGCTATTGGGAACAAGTGGGTTCTCAAAATAAAGCGAAAGGCTGATAGCTCGATAGAAAGGCTGATGGCTCGATAGAAAGGCATAAGGCTCGCATTGTGGCGAAGGGGTATAATCAACAGGAAAGAACTGATAATGAAGATACATTTTCTCCTGTAGAGGGATTTACCTCGATTCGCATTATTCTGGCAATAGTGGCTAGTATGGATCTTGAGTTACATCAGATGGATGTAAAGACTCCTTTCCTCAATGGAGAATTAGAAGAAGAAATATATATGGAACAACCTGTTGGTTTCATAGTGAAAGGCCAAGAAGAAAATGTATGTCGACTTTGGGGGTCGATATATGGCCTTAAGCAGTCGTCAAGACAATGGTATATACGTTTTCATAATACCATAATGGCATATGACTTTACAATGATAGACGAGGATCATTGTGTATATATCAAAAGATCCAAGGATCAATTTGTGATCATATCATTATATGTTGATGATATACTAATTGCCGGAAGAAATATGAAGCTTGTCAATATTGTCAAAAGTTGGTTGTCTTCCAACTTTGAGATGAATGATATGGGATTGTAAACCCATAGACACTCCTATTGCAAAAGGTGAAGGATTGAGCCATAGACTGTGTCCAAGGACTCCACAAGAGAAGGAACAAATGAAACATGTTCCTTATGCTAGTGCTGTTGGAAGCTTGATGTACGCTATGATGTGTACAAGACCTGGCATATGTTTTGCAGTTGGAATGATGAGTAGATACCAATCCAATCCAGGTCAAGCACGTTGGAAAGCCGTTAAAAGAATACCGAGGTATCTAAAGGGGACTGCTGATTATACGTTGAGTTATTATGGAAAGGATCTGCAACTCAAAGGCTATTTTGATGCTGATTGGAGAGGAGATTTAGATGAAATAAAATCTACCTCTAGGTTTGTTTTCTTACCGAATAATGGCACCATATGTTGGAGCAATAAGAAACAAAAGTGTATAGCCTTGTCCACGATGGAAACTGAGTTCGTGGCATTATCAGCAGCAATAAAAAAAGATGTTTGGCTTAAGAGATTATTGGATCATTTAGGTGTTATTTGAAGTGCTGCAGATTCATTATTGGTTAACTGTGATAGACGGGCAGCAAAAGCGTACACCAAAGATCCAAAATATCATGGCAAGACCAAACACATAGATACCAAGTATACTTTTGTCAAGGATATGATTGCACGAAAAGATGTGAACTTAGAGTACATACTACGCATAGAATGGTAGCAGATCCTATGACAAAGCCAATACCTAGAGATGTGTTTTGTGGCCATATGAAATCTCTAGGATTGCGTAGAGGCTAATGTACTGAATATTGTAATTTCCCTAAGTGTTCACATTTGATGAATTTGTGTTTTCATCATTAATGCCTATGAATCTTTGTTTGATCTTTATGCATCTTAATGCTCAGTGCATTATTTTAAGTTGAGAAAGTATGTCGGACAGATATAAGATTAGCCCACTCACACGGGTAATCGCTTCTATTTACTGTGTGATAAATAGAGATGAGACTGTTTTAAGCTTATTATCTAGGTGATAATCAAGAGCTAAAGCTTAAAATACGTATGTCGTCTTAACTGGGTGTTAAGATGAGGACATAATACTTACTATGTCCGAAAGTAAAATACCCCACATATTTTACTTTATCTGTCTATGATGCCGATGTGAGTTCGATGAATTTTGTGAATGAGTAGATACGTGAACTCAAGTTAGACATTGGGTATGTCTGAACTATCATCTGTACGGTATTGAAAGGTGTAGACATACGCTCCATGGGAAATGAGTTAATACCATAATACGTATTTCATACTACGTATGCATAAGCGACCAATAAGAGTGGCAAAAAGTTTGATCTCAATTTTTATGACGTGTGAGACTCTTGAGGAAAAGAGTTCCTCAAATTTTAGTGCCCTCATGACTTTTTACTTATTCTCAAGGTTTCTATTTAGTGTTTGCTATCTTAGGATGTTGCCAATGGTCATGAGTTGATTCGATCTAATGAGACATTTCTAGAAAAGCAAGCTGAACTGAAATTGAGAGTTTGAAGGAAAGAGGAAGATTGATTTTGAGGAATCACATTGTAGTTTTGTATTCACTGGTCGACCAATTATGACTGTCTTTGGGATAATTATAATTGTGAATACAATATATATATCATGTTTAAAAGAGATCAAGAGAGATATAAAATGTGATCGATCGATCTAGGGTACTGCATACTGAATCTACTCAGAGTAAGACGCCCAATATGAGCTGCTATATATTCCTAACAGATGTATAGTAACGAGCTCTCAAAGTATGCTGGTCGCACGGATTATTCACCGGTATGAATGTTGAAGAGAGGTAAAGAGAATCCTGTTCAGCCCACCATGTGCGAGTGGGAGATGATGGTTTTATATGACTAATGGGCTTATGGCCCGTCCACCCATGTTGGGCCTAAAAGCCCGACCCACGGGAATAGGGCCCGTGGATGGAGGGACATATAAAAGGGAGGAGAGAGAGGGAGAAGTTACCGTTTGCCAAAACTGACGTACGTCTTCTCCCTCCCTCACGCTCTCTCTCTCTCTCTCTCAAAAGGGAAAAAGAAAAACAGTAAGTTTTTCTTCGATTCAAAGTGCCATCGGATCGAACAGGGCCAGATTTCTTCCTCTTCTCGGCGTCGGTGTCTAATCTGTGGTTAACAAGGTACGCTCGAACTGTGGTGTGCTTTAGGATCGGTAATACATGTTAATTCCCGGGGCTTGTCTTCCGCATTGCATTTAGGGGTTCGATTTGGTGTCGAATCCGGTTTCGGGGATCCGTTATTCCCAACATAGTTGAGAGAGTGCTATGTGGGTAAACAATGGGCACATACAAATAGTCACTGCCTGCTCGCTTGGCCCTTCTGCTAGTAAGTGGAAACAGTCATGTTCCAGCACCTCCTCCCAGTATAATTGAAGCAACACTCTTCGGGTCTGCTCTTGGAGTTTCCAACATTGGAGCTTGAAGAGTCTGAAATCACAGTTCAAGGAAAGTAACAAGTAACCCACATTAGGGAACAGCATATTGAGATCAAAAGTAAATCTCAGATAAGAGGACAGAGAGGAGAGCATCTTCAACGAGAACTTCCCCATTTTTAGACAACTAAATTATCTCAATCAAGTACGATAAGACAAATGACAGCAATTAACACATCGAACTCAAGGCAAAGACCCCTTAAATAGCTATGAACTACCTTGAGAGGAGGATCAAGGCACTCAATATGAAAGGTCTGGGAGCTATCACAACATAACAAGTTGCCTCCAAGATCACAAATAACGCCTTCATAGTAATACCGCAAGACAAAATGTTACAAAAACCACCAGTCGAGAGAACAATAGATGGTCATCAAAAAGTCCTCAACATCGAAATGATACGAATTCTCAAGACATCTAATTGACACAAAAGAGGATAAAATTTTATCCTGTAGACTAAATTTTGCCTATGGTCACTTTATGATTCAACAAGGGTTTAGTGTAAATATAAAGGAAAACTACAAGGTGCCTCATGACTTAAGAAACAGCATAGTTACAAATAAACAGAAGTGGCATGTGATGCCAAAGCAATTAACAATATATTACCCCATTAATTCCTTTCTTCTTCGATGAATACCAATCCAGAGAAATTTCAGATTTTAGCTTGTTCCTGGCAGAAGTCGTAGTCTTTGGGACCTCCAAGGCTACTGAATTCTGTTCTTTATAATATTTCTGAGTGTCAGGACTGTTCTTAAGTACTCGGGGCAAAAGCCTCGAGCTACAGCCTGCCATGTAAGCTCGAGACTGAAAAATTTCTACAAACTCCAGAATTTAACAGCCGATTCATCTCGATCCAAGAGCAAATAATACATTCCTCAGGGATATCTATGAGCTCAAGACAAGGGATGAGCGAGAGAAGATGACGGCGAGAGAGAAAGCGATCCACGGGAGAAGAAGGAGGGGCCTTAATCTGCAAATTAAGCGTCAAACATTATCAAGTCAATCAATCTGTCCATGTCCGATGCAATCAGCTAAGCATACTAAAAGAAAACCATCGATCAAAAACCGAATTTCATGCTGACATTAATTGGAAAACCTGAAGAAAATTTTGAAATTACTGAGTCTAAGAGTCGGAAATCTCCATACATGGTCATCTCAAGTGAATAATACGTAAACGAGCTCTCCATCTCTTCGACCAGAAACCAATTCAATTTATCACCGGCTCGCGCTTCCTCCTCGAGCTACTAAGACAATGCTGGCATTTACCAGAAAACTGACACATGCATCTAGGACAGCAAAACGATTCCCAAGAAGAAGAAAAAAAAAGAACGCAGGGAACTACACTCTCTTACCACACGAAGAGCAACAACGACCGGAATTCCAGAACTGACCTCACCGCTAACCACGTCGAGCGTACTCTCAATCTGCGCCTTCAGGAATCGGGCCGGCGCGAGTTCCGACTTCCTCAACCAGTAGTGCCCGACCATGCGGCCCTCGTCCAGGCCAGGTTCGCGATCGCGCCCTTCTCCAGCTTCTCCATCGCCTTGAACGCGGCCTGGAACCGAGGCTCCATCTTCTCCACGAACTCGTCCGTGAACCCGGTTCGGCTCACGTCCAAGGAAAAGCCCTAGCTCCAGTGCTGGTGCAGCCAGTCCACGTACCTCGTCCACAGCACAGGAATCGTTCTCCAGCCCTCTAGCCCGCGCCTCTCCTTCTTTGCCGCGCCTTCGGCCCTGCTCAGGTCCACTGAGATCTCCCTCGCGACCGATCGGGCCAATGACAGGGACAACACCCGGTCGACGGCGGGGAGCCTGGCGCCGCTCGGGAACGAGACCAAGGCCGCCTCCCTCCTGCCGGAGGTCGACGGCTTCGCGGCGGAGGCCGGCGGCATCTTCGACCTGAGGGAGGGAGAGGACGAGCAGATGCCAGAGACGGAGGACGCCATCGGCGGCGGCGGCTCAGAGTCGGAGTTGATGACGAGTTCATCGGAGGGAGGCAATCGGATGGAGGCAACCGGCGAGGCTTTTTGGGGAGGCGGAGGCGGAGGCGGTGGGATGCGCTGAGAAGGAAGTGCAGCTCGTTCTCTCTCTGCTCTTCCACGAGGAGAGAACCCAAAAAATATTTGAGTGAGGAGAGAGAAATTTTAAGCGCGCATTTATCATCCCTTCGCCCGTCCTTTCTTCCGCCAGCCGAGCCACCAGCCGAGAGTTATTCGGGAGAGAGTGAGAAGAGAGAGGAGAGAGAAAGAAGCGCTGGGTTGTTGAGAGGACAGAGAGCGTCAGAGTGGTGGGCCCCAGGAGCGTGCCGCGCAAATTTTGAACCTCTGACCCGTCGCCTACGTGGAGCCACGTGTCGGATTCTAATTGGTCTTACCCTACGCCTACGTGGAGGGTAAGACCCACCCAATATTTTCTCTTACACTCCACGTAGGCGTAGGTAAGACCATTCAGCGATCGACACGTGGCTCCATGTAGGCGACGTCATCAGAGGTTCAAAATTTGCGCGCGCCGCTCCTGGGGCCCACCACTCTGACGCTCTCTCTCCTCTGCTCTCCTCTGCGACCTGTCGACTCGTCCTCTCTCTCCTCTCTCTCTCTCTCTCCGTTCTCCCCGTTCTCCGTTCCGTTTTGCGGGAGAACAAAAGTCACAGGTGCTTCTCTTCGAATGCTCTTCCCGCTCCTCTGCTCTCTCTCCTCCGCTGGTTGCCCGCAACGCTTCCTCCGTTGGTTGCCTGCGACGCCGACGCCGATGTCCTTTCCACCTCCGCTGACGGCTCTGCTCTCCTCCGCTGGTTGCCCGCGACACCGACGCCGACACCTCTGCTCTCTCTCCTCCGCTGGTTGCCTGCGACGCCGACGCCGACGCCCTTTCCACCTCCGCTGACACCTCTGCTCTCCTCCGCTGGTTGCTCGCGACGCCGACGCCGACGCAGCCTCCCCTACGCCCCTGAACCCGACTCGGATGCCGACGCCCCTCCGCCGGTTGCCTCCGTCGCCCCCAACTCCGACTCCGACTCCGACAACGACGCCGTCGCCCCTCCGCCGTTTGCCTCCGTCGCCCTCGACTCCGACGCCCCTCAAGCCGGTTGCCTCCGTCGCCCCGACTCCGACTCCGCCTCCGCTTCCACCTCCGCCTCCGCCTCTACAGGTTGCCTCCGTCGCCCCCGACTCCGACGCCTCCGCCTCCACCTCCGCCTCCGCCTCCGCGAGGGACATCGACGACCTGCCGAAGATTGCTGTTACTATCCTGTCGGTCCTTTCGGCACGAAGGTTAGTCTCATACCGTAAGGTATGATGTTTAACAAATGCTGATGGTTCAAATGGTCAAATCCTAGAGTGGGAACATGTACCTGCTATGATAGCTGGTATAGTTTCTTTGGTTTGCACTTGAGTTTCCTCTTTGCATGGTGGGTTCTTTCTGTAGATTTGAGGTTTGTCACCATGTTGCCCATGATAATTCTGTTTTCTTAATGTTCCCAATTAAAGAATAATAACGGAACAAGTGCTGGTTTTCTCACTGATAATTGTGTTTATTTACTGATCATGTGTGCCTAATAGGTTTTGTCTAGTAGCAAAAGCACCTTTTTGAAAGGAGCCTGTGGAGTTGGCTTGGGTTTTTCGTGCCAGGATCTTCTAACTAGGACTGAAGCTGCTGATAATGCTGACAGAGATTCCTACAAGATGGCTGAAGTTGAATTAGTAGGGAATATTATCAGGTCATTATCTATCACGATCTTGGAACTTACAAAATCAACATCCCAGATTCTTCAAAGTCTGTGTGAACATTTTCCCAATGACATGTGTGAGAATGGTAGATATCAGAATCCTCATTTCTTGAATGAGGACAGTGATCTTGTGGAGGAAGACACCTGGGGTCTTGCTGGACTTGTTCTTGGTTTGGGCAGCTCTATTAGTGCAGTTTACCGAAGTGGGGAAATTGATGTGACACTGAAGATAAAGGACTTGATAACTTCATGGACTCCACACACGGAGCCATTTGTTTGGAGGTCTAACTCCTGCAATGAAGGATCTGAGATGCTTCTATCTGTTGGATCTTGTCTTGCACTTCCCATGGTTGTGGCTTTCTGCCAGAGAGTAGAATTGATGGATGTTGGTGAACTAAACCAACTGATGAATAGTTATAGAGAACTTATATCTGCATTATTGTCTGTTAAAAAGTCAAGTGCATTCCACCAGAGCTTGTTGATGGAATCATGTGCTGGAGCAGGGAGTCTCCTTGCCTATGTTGTGAAGGAAGGCACAGATTCCATTGAAGTTGGATGTCTGAAAGAGTTACTGGAATTGTTGAGGAGATATTATTCCAATCCTCAGCCTCCCTCCACTTATCTGGGAGGGATGCTTGGAATTGTTAATTCTTTGGGTGCAGAAGCTGGGTTGGTTCTGATTCATCCCTTATCCTCCAATTACGGTCGTTACAGGCTGAAGGTGATTGAGGATTTTCCCTCAACTAGCCTTCTAATCATTTTTCGCGGTGCTTGTTTCTTACAGTGAAATGTTCTCTTGGCAGGAATCTTCTCATATAATGCGTGCGCTTCTTTCAAGTCCTGTCTGCGAGCCTTTGTTAACATCATCAATGCAAGAGATGTTTCTTGTTGCTCAACATTCTGAAGATAATCAGCTGCAACAATACTCTGCCTGGGCACTTTCTTTTCTTCGACATAGTCTGTGGTCCAAGGAAGTAAATTCGGATGATCATATTCAGACTGATACCACTGTCTCAGAAGTTGCTTCTCAAAGTTTCTTCAATGACAGTATAGTCATGAAACTCTGCTCATGGTTAATGAATGTGAATTCATTCAAAGATGAATAGGCCAAATACAGAGGTGATGAGCTCCATTTATTGTTCTTGTTTCAGAATTCTTCATGTTGAAAGTTTATGTCACTCTATATCTGATGAAGGACTCACTGTAAAACTTTAGTCAGAAGTGGTTATCATGGACTCACAAAATCAACTTATATTTTGCTTTCTGAAGTGTTTGATTTTCCCTTGTTGGTGTACTTTCTGTTGTTGAGACTCTAAATTCTTGAATAGAACGAAATGAAGACATGTCCAACATATGGTTCAAGATGACCTATAACCTTGTGAATGCAGTGGTGATCAAAATAGAAGTTACTAGATTTGTTGGATAGGTTTTTCTTAACATTGACTTGCAAACACATGGAATGTGCTTGTTGAAGTTGTAGCAACTTTACAATGAGCTGAAGGAAGCATTAAAAGACAGTGGCTTGTTTATGCAGTGGAGATTAGCTGTGTCTCTAATTTTCCCTCTACAGTATGCAACTATTCCCATACTTTTTGACACATTACTAATGAAATGGATAGGGCATTAACTATTGCTTCTGTTCATAAGTTGTACGTGTCTCGGTTTGCTTGAAGGCTTGTCCATACCCAGCATGTTATATTAATTGCAATTAACAATGATGAATCAAAAATGAATTCAAAATTATTTAAGTTTTGACTTATAAATTAGAGTCAAACAGCAAAAGAAGTCGGTCCTGCCTTTTTGTTCCCCCTTAACTCTCTTAGTCCCATTCTAATTATCGACTGAAGGTACTCAAGTAATGTGAGTTGAAAGAGATGCTTTCTTGTATTCAGTGTGTTGTACTGCATCGGGATTATGAGTGATGATGCTTAAGTGTTTAGTAAACACACCACTAGCTCTTTGTTTTCAGGACAGGTTTGCCTCTATAGTAAGATGTTAAGTTTCCATTTTATTACCCCAGCTCTGTTGCCTCGTGATAAAATGTGTTTCTGCTCATGTGGAAAGATGGAGCAAATGGGATTCGCTTATCTGTGTTGCTGCTGTAAGATTACATGTTTGTTCATCATGCTTCTATGTAACTTTCTTAATCTCTTGCAGCCAATGCAATTTATTGGCCTGCTCTCAGGCAGTTGCTGCAAATACATGCCTTTGTTGATCCTGGATCGCTTCAGTGTCTTGTCTCTCTGCTAAGGTAACAATGGCATCTCATATTTGATTAGTTTTGTGTTGGTTAGTTAAGGAAGGTGAGAATAAATTCCCATCTCCAACAGCTCAGTTTCAGTGAGGCTTTATGTTTTGTCTCCTTGTCTATGAGATTCATTTTGCTCTATTGTATACAAGGGAAAAACTAAAAATTTTGTAAACGGCACTTTCATTGCCACGGAAATTCTGGGAGTTTATGCAGTTCTAGCAGCCACATAGACCACAAGTACTTATTTCCCTGTGCTATGACATCTGTCCAAAACAGAAGATCTAACAGAAGAAGGATTACAATCTCTCTTTTGCAGAATTATACAGTTGATCGCTTGAACTTTGGATTGGCTGCTGAGCTGGCTAAATCTGAAGGTTACATGGTTGAGGTACTTCCCCTGTAATTACTTCTAGATGTGATTGTGATTTTAACTTATGCTGGAGACTGGTGTCAAAAGGTTATGCCTTATTGCAAATGGTGATTGTCGGAGATGATTGTGCTTTACCTCCCCCTTGAGGCATAGTTGGGAGGAGAGGATTGGCAGGGACTATTCTAGTTCACAAGGTTTGTGGTCTCTTTCTCTCTAAAAGGTTGTGCTTTAAATGTCCCTTTTGGCACTAAACAAGAATCTTTTCCTTCCCCACTTCTCATGGTCCACGCTTGTGTCCTTAATTTTTGCCACCATCACTTTCATCTATTCGAGTGACTACGTCAACTTTAAAAACTCTCGTATTTTCTTGTTGTAATAGATCTTTAACATAGGAAGCTCCTGTTTTGGCAAATCAATTTGTAGAAAGTTTTTGAATTTTTAATTAAGAAAGTCAGAAGGACATCCCTTTCAGATTATTCTTCTGAAGTTTTTATGCATCTGGCAATATCTATGATTCATTGTTGTTGAGAGACTCCACACTTCTTGCCCTACGTTTATGAGTAGTGAAAGTGAAGAATACTGATATGATTCTTTGCTTTCATTTGTCAATATAAGGTCACTGGAGCTGCAGCCGCAGCTGGGCTCTCACTTAAGGATGTTGCAGCAGAGGTGAAGCGTGCATCAGAAATGGTTGGGACGATGGGTGTTGCAATATCTGTTTGCACTCTACCAGGTCAAGCTTTTCACGACTATGTAAGCAATGTTCCCTCTAATTGGATATCTTTGTTTCTCATAAGATTTCCTTGTATTAATTTTTATGCCCATCTGCACATTCTACTTCATGGCAGGATTCAAGATTGTTGGGCGAACTACATGTTGCTCTTTTGAAGTCAATAATCAGAGACATCGAAGATGTTGCAAGGACACCTGCTACTGGTTTGGGTGTAAATCAAAATAATGCTGCCAATCCTGAAGGTGGACATCCACAGATTGTTGAAGGGGTAAACTATGCTTTTCTAAACTTTGTTTAAATATTGGGTGGTCGCGTCCATATTCTCAAAACGGAAGAAATCACTCACCATGTAATTCTTTTTAAATGAATAGCCCCGAAAATCGAATCCGTGTCTTTTAGTTTTTTTTTCACATTTGTTCACCGTTAAAGTGACGGCGGCAAGGGAAAGGAAAAGCGGACGGTACTATTGAATACATAGCCGTACTACGGGGACTGGGTAGGTGTACCTGGCCACCTAGTTTGGCGGTTGGCTTTTCTCTGAGCTTCTCTGTGATCCCTCTATATAACGCGCGGGGCCGCTTCCTCATTTGGATATCAGACTGATCTCTCGTCTCCCCCTCTTCCGAACATCGCCTTTTTCTTCATCTTCAGCACACAGAGAAGAGACAGCTTTTGTATGGCCGCCAGCTCGAGGACTTCTGGGATCGTGGGAATCGGCAAGCGAGTCGTTGACGATCGGCGACGTCCACAGATTTGAGCAGAGTTTTGTTGCCTCGATAATTTAATGAACTACCATTAGTTTCACGGAATTTTCCTGCTATTATCCGCTAGACTTCTCAATTGCTAAATGCATTCTTTGTGAAGATTCCTGATCTTATTTTATTTGTTTCTTTTCTTTGAGAATCAATGCTCTAAGTCTTCATCTTGCTCTAATATTCCAAACACTCTCTTTCAATATCATTTCTGAAGATGTGCTGCAAATTTATGTAGGATGACGAAGAGGACAATTTTGCTATAGTATTTGCAGCCATGGGAGTGAACATGGAAACCGCACAATTTTCTGAACGTGACTTTGAGGAAAGTGGGTCAATGGAGAGAGTGATCCTTTTCCTTAATCTGGTGGGGTAATATACCTTTTTAGGGGCAGAAACTATAACTACAAAACTCGTCCCTGCTTTCCACTGATGCTGTGGAAACCTGTTACTCCTGTGTATCCAAGGTTGATTAAAAAATGGCGGAAGCGGAGACGTTCGCATTCCAGGCGGATATAAACCAGCTCCTGAGCCTGATCATCAACACCTTCTACAGCAACAAGGAGATCTTCCCCCGCGAGCTCATCAGCAACTCCTTCGATGTACGTCTCCTCCACCTCGCTTTGAAGTACTAGGTTGCCTTGTTCAATGTCTTTTGTCTGTTAGGTGTTAGTAATGGCTTGCAGGCTTGAAGATCATAGAGATTTATGTTTGCTTGAAGAAGTTGTTCGATGCCTGGTGAAGAGTTAAGAGTGTCATTTTGAGTTGATTGGATGGCTCT
This sequence comes from Eucalyptus microcorys, assembly GCA_014182515.1. Classification (NCBI taxonomy): domain Eukaryota; kingdom Viridiplantae; phylum Streptophyta; class Magnoliopsida; order Myrtales; family Myrtaceae; genus Eucalyptus; species Eucalyptus microcorys. Next base: position 4,432,672 of record CM024565.1, on the reverse strand, counting down.
GCCTTAGGCATTGTTGAGAAATAATCGTGATCGAAATAAGATATTGTGATCTGAAGGTGATATATTGATTCTGATCTGTGATCGGTTTGTGTGTGCTTTAGGCTTTGGATAAGATTAGATACGAGAGCCTCACGGACAAGAGCAAGCTCGATGCGCAGCCTGAGCTGTTCATTAGGCTGGTGCCAGACAAGGCCAACAAGACCCTTTCGATCATTGACAGCGGCGTTGGCATGACTAAAGCAGGTAATGTAATTGGCTGACAGAGATTGATCAATTTTCTTGCTCACGTCTTTTGGCTATGGTTATGTTCCTACGCGATAACGGTAACTGTTACGCTGAGTTCATTTAAGTTGTGACACTGTTGGTAGATATTAACGTCTGAGATGAATTGGACAGATCTTGTGAACAACCTGGGTTCGATTGCGAGGTCGGGGACGAAAGAATTCATGGAGGCATTGCAGGCGGGAGCTGATGTGAGCATGATCGGTCAATTTGGCGTCGGTTTCTACTCTGCTTATTTGGTGGCTGAGAAAGTCATTGTGACTACTAAGCACAATGATGAGGAGCAGTATATCTGGGAGTCTTAGGCTGGTGGTTCCTTCACCGTTACGAGAGATGTGAGTGGGGAGCAACTCAGCAGAGGGACCGAGATCACCCTCTTCCTTAAGGAAGACCAGGTGAGTTCATTTATGGTTGCTTTTATGAATTGGTGGAGAAGATTTACTATGGTTTTGGATGATACATGATGCTAATAGCGTCACGTCTCTGTTTTCCTCAGCTGGAGTACCTGGAAGAAAGAAGGATTAAGGACCTTGTGAAGAAGCACTCCGAGTTCATTAGCTACCCCATCTATCTATGGACTGAGGAGACAACCGAGAAAGAGATCAGTGATGATGAGGACGATGAGCCCAAGAAGGAAGAGGAAAGAGATGTTGAGGACGTCAATGAGGAGAAGGAAGAAAAGAAGTCCAAGAAGAAGAAGATTAAGGAGGTTTCTCATGAGTGGCAGCTCATCAACAAACTGGAACCCATTTGGCTGTGAAAGCCAGAGGAGATCACCAAGGAGGAGTATGCTTCCTTCTACAAGACTTGACCAATGATTGGGAAGACCATCTTGCCGTGAAGCACTTCTCTGTTGAGGCGCAGCTTGAATTCAAGGCTATTTTGTTCGTCCCAAAACGTGCTCCGTTCGACCTCTTCGATACTTGCAAGAAGATGAACAACATCAAGCTCTATGTTAGGAGGGTTTTCATTATGGACAACTGCAAGGAGCTCATTCCAGAGTATCTCGGATTCGTGATAGGAGTTGTCGATTCTGATGACTTGCCCCTCAACATTTCTCGTGAGATGCTGCAACAGAACAAGATTCTGAAGGTCTTCAGGAAAAATCTTGTCAAGAAGTGCGTTGAAATGTTCAGTGAGATTGCAGAGAACAAGGACTTAAAAATCTATTTGATGCTTGAAAGTGTTTACTTATTTAGTCATTTGATGATAATATTTCGTATTTTAATAAATTAATTTTATAAAATGTATCGTGAATATTTATTTGTCAATGATTATGGAGTTTCATATGACAATGTCCACCAATATACTTATTTTTCGTTAGAAAGTTTTCATACCAATGTCTACTTAAACAATGCTGATGAGTAACACCAAGATGTGAATTAGTAGTGAAGCTGTAGGGCATGAAAAGATGAGCGGCGGTCATTTTTTCCACATTCATATCATATTTGGATCTAATTCTTATCTTTAGTAGTGAACTCAAGTGCCAAAGGAGTAGGACATCACGGATTTATCGATCATTCTCCGCAATTTAGTCGTTAATTACTTGATAGTATAATGTCATAATGATGGACAAATGTCACATTGAATCATAATCAGGCTTAGATTTAAGCTTTGACGTACACTCCTAAGTCAAAATGAAGAAATTAGATTTGAATGTTCAAAAAAATATATTAATACACAATTATATCGCACACATAAATGCTTGATGGCAAATAAATGCCAATTTTACATATAGGGCAGTCGACCAACCCAGAAACTTTTGAGCGGACGGATGGTCTTTAGAATATTTTACCATTTCAACGCCGAATCCTCCGTTAAAACTTGCGAAATGAGTATTCAACATCTCAGCATATGCCCATATAAGTATTAGCAATTCGCATTAACCATACTAAACACAACTAGATTTCTCAATGCACACATGATGATGGAAAGAGCCAAGTCCAAGCAACGAGCACGATAGATACCATTGCAAGATGAACCTTCCGCATAAGCCATGTACGCTCTCAAAATTTACATAGCCTATCATTGCCAATAGCATACATTACTCAAGAAACTCAGAAATGGGGATTCCGCCCTATAGCCATAAGAGATAATCCCGTGAAAACAGGAGCGACTCTGGCATCCCCTTAACCGTAGCAAGAGTACGGTCCTCAATCAAGAAGCAATATAGGTCAAAGTTTAATAAATGCACTGCCTCTGGCCATGGTATGGACGCAACATGCGAAAGGCATTGGTGACAAGGCATGGAACCATAGTATCTCATCTTCTCAATGCACCGTAGTTTCTCGTTACCTAGAAACCGAAAACAGAGCTGTCAGTTCCAACTGTAAAGCATTGACATTGCAAACAGGCTCTCCATCTTATATACCTTAATGAGGTCCATTCAGATAAAGAGACGAACATAGAATTTCAACTGTAGTTTTAGATGCATCATATAGGGAGACAATGGAGCTTAATGAGTGAAACATTTTCAGCCGTACTTATATCTATCTATGGAAAAAAACTGTAGTTACAGAAGCGTCACATGAATCAGGTTCTTCATTCATTTATGTATCTCCATATAGTGAGAGATTGGAAAGGACATGCCATTAAAATATGAAATCACTTGGCATGCTAATGACAGCCTCATGGGCATCTAGGACATACAATGTACAAGTTTCATCATTTTTTTGAATAAGAAGACAGAGTTATAGAGAATGAAGTACTTCAGCTATTTAACTAATATGAGTCTCTTTTTCTAAGTCAACAATGAAGATGAAATTGATTTCGACAGAGAATTGCTCAGCATTTTACACAATTTCGTCAATCAGCAATTATGAGTCTGATTATTAAGCCTTATAAGCAAACAATAAGCAAAAGACTTCAACACTTAGGACATTCATCTTCAAAAGCAGAGGGTAGACTTCATAGCACATATAGATTATGGGAAGAGAATAAATCACTCTCAAGACCATGAGAACTACTTACCCTGGTTTGCGACTTATTTGGTCTCTTTCCCACATCATCTTCATCATCATCGTTGTCATTATTGCTCGAGAGCAGTTTGTGAATTGAAGAATTGTCAGTTTTTCTGCCACGCTTGGAAGATGCTCCTGTACCTCTACCCCTTCCCCGTGGAGCAGCTCTTTTGCGTCCTTTTCTGTGCAGATTCTCATCACTTCCCTTTGGAGACAATAATTATGAGGAAATTCACAGTTAACATGAGGGAATGATAATTGGCCAAAAAAAGACCCCGCAACTTTACTACAAGGCACAGTCAGACCAACAAAAGGAAATTCCAATCTAAAGACTGAATAAGCCCACCACAGTCACATGTTTTTAAGATCAGTTGATATGAAATGGCCCTAGTTGGAACAAGACAATATTTACATTCAAACAGGCATTAATTTGGAATTGGTAACTCGTTAAGATCAAATATACATAAACTTAACAAGGTAAAGCAAACATAAAGATTTTCATCGTTGCCCGATTGTGGGAAACCATATGCTGACCCAATGGAAGAATCTATTTATAGGGAGAAAAGGCATTCTTTCTTACTGAGCTTTCCTCAGGATCCTTGCTCACATATCTTCCTGTTTCTTCACTAGAGGCAGAATTTAAATCGTCCTCATCATCAAGAATACTTCTGGCAGCATTTTTTGCAACCCCTGCTGCAGAGGTGCTGTACCAGGGAAAAAAAAAAAGACAGAATTATCCCAAGTACTGATATAGAGGACTGCAGATTCAATAAGTAGAACACTGAGAGCTAGTATAATTCATCTACTATCTGCACACAAGACATAGATCTTCCATATACATGGCTTTATAAACCACTGGCAGCAAGAAAGGCATCCCATCATTTAAAGTTAAAAACCCATGTAAACAAGAAGTTTTGGGGGTACTGCAGACTCAATACAGATGCTTACGGACATCAGTCGATTTTACATCCTTGTTCTTTCAAAGGCTTAATTTAAGCCATAGGAAGCCGGTCATCATACACATACACACACAGTGAGCGAGCTATAACTTATATGCTATAATGCTGGCACTTTTCCAGGTATTAGTTTGTCCACAGATTACTACATTGCACTCTATCCAAGTTCTCTGAGTACAAAAGCTCTGCACATTCAATTTAATGATCTCAACAAATGACTATCCAGATTGCCATTTGAAAATACCATCACTTAATTTAATCCATGCAGACAAATCATCACTATCAGAGAGCCTATTGTATCCACATATTAAGCCAGAAGCTAATGCTGATTATTTCCCTGAAGCACTTCAATTGCAAAGCCAGATCACTTGAGGATGCAAATAATCTTTAGCTAGGTGATTCGGGATATGGGACATTGGAGTTTGACAACTTTAATCCGTAAGCTCGAGTTCATGACTACATCCGCTACTAACCTTTCACGACAGTGAGATGCCAAAGCTGAATCAAGAGTGGTTTGCTTCAAATTAGCAGATCCTCTTCCCCTGCCCCTTCCTCTTGTAGAAGTTTTCCCTCTTCCTAGATCTGAAGTAGCACGGGAGGATCTAGAAACTCCCAATGATCCTTTCCGGCCTCTGGTGGCGAGTTTGAGCCGAGTATCTCTGCTGTGTCCTCATCATCGCTAAAAGAAACTGTGCTTCCTATTCCTGCAGCACTCCTATTTCTAGCAGCCTGGGCAGAATTTAACATGAAAAATTTAGCACTTAATGGCTTCACAGAGAAACTCATAAGAATCCAAGAAGGATAATCAGCGCTACAGCTAGAGTTACCTCCACAGAAGGTGCACTGGATGTTCCATGCGGGGTGTCACTGGGATGTACAGAACGTTCCTTAACGCGTTCCTAAATATAAAGAAAAAAGTCAATTAAGCATCAATCTTTACTTTAGGTAGCACTTGGCAGGAAGAAGATGAGTTAAAAAGAACTTCAGCCTATCGTCAACGGGAATTAAAACCAACAGGCAAAAATAATGCTCGAGACTGTATCCAAGCTCCTAGTTTCTCTCATTGAAATGCCCTTCAGAATCGCTGGAAAGACCTTACAATAAGCTATACAAGAAATTCCTGCTTTACTCTAATAACAGCCACAATCATAGCAGAAAGTTAAAGCCCGACTACAGATTGAAGCAAATGAGCTAAAGCCCCCAAAAATTTGGAAGAACTCCACACATTAAATGGTTGGATGAGACTAAATTCACCACATTATAAGGATAACAAGTCTCAATAGATAACTTCTTGCCTCCAAACTTTCGCCGTCTTTAAGAATTAGATCCTCCTCCTCGCATTTCAAGGTGTCGGAATCCCTAGCAATTTTGTTCTGCACATGTTCATAAACAAAAAAGTATCAACACAGAAGCATAATAGAAACATAGCATTCACACTATAGCATGAGGAACTGACAGCTTAAGAGTGATGCCTCCACAACAACAAAAGCACTCTTAAGCTGTCAGTTCCTGAGCAAGGGGCGCTTCGCGGAGGAAAGAGAGAGGGAGAGAGCGAGCAGAGCGACCTTCATTCGCGGAGAGGGAGGCCAAAACGCGAGCAGGGGTTCGTCGGCGTCGGGGTTGCCAGCAAGGGCGCTCCGCAAAGGAAAGAGGGAGAGACCAGAGCAGAGGTCGCGAGAGGGAGGCGAAAGGGGCGTCGGCGACGGCGTCGGAGTCGGGGGCGATGGCGGAGGCAGAAGAGTCGGGGGCGAAGGTGGAGGCGAAGGGGCGTCGGCGTCGGCATCGCGGGCAACCAGCAGAGGAGAGAGAGCAGAGGCGTCGACGGAGGTGGAAAGGGCGTCGGCGTCGGCGTTGCGAGCAACCAGCGGAGGAGAGCAGAGACGTCGGTGGAGGTGGAAAGGGTGTCAGTGTCGGCGTCGGCGTCGCGGGCAACTAGTGGAGGAGAGAGAGTAGAGGCGTCGGCGGAGGTGGAAAGGGCGTCGGCGTCGGCGTCGCAGGCAACCAGCGGAGGAGGCGTCAGTCCCCCGGGAGCGGCGCGCGCAAATTTTAAACCTCTGACGCCGTCGCCTACGTGGAGCCACGTGTCGATCGCTGAATGGTCTTACCTACGCCTACGTGGAGTGTAAGACCCAGCCAATATTTTCTCGTCCCATGGCTAGTTGTCCTGTCCCATCCACGGATCTTCCTTTTAGCTGCTCCAACGAAAGAGAAAAGATTAACCTTGATTAGCATGAGGGTAACGTTAATTTATTAGGTATGATTAACCTGAATGAACTCGCTTTTTAATCATGTGAAAAGGAGTTCACAATAATGTCCACATTTAAAAGGTATCAAAAGAAATTCATCCATCCATACATACACACATACATACATACATACATATATATACACACACACACAAAAAGCCACTTCCTTATTTACGCTATTTATTGACGACTTTCTTCTCCTCGTTGGAAGTAGGAACGGCCTTTATCCAATCGACTATTGAACCATCTCGCCTGAATTGTTTGAATTCCCATGGAGAAGCACCAAGAATGGATGCAGACAAGCAAAGGGTACAAGTTTGTGGCACGGATTCAAACATGGAAAGGGATTGGAAGAAGAAATCTACAATGGTCATGTCGACAACGTGGAAATTACCGACTCGAAGCAGATTTTGCTCTCATGATATTGTCACATCGACATATCATCATCATGGTCCTAAAAAGAACAGAGTGGTTCCAGATGTTTTTGTGAAAATATGGCATCATTTGATATTGATTAGGACGTGAGAGCTAGAGGCAAATTCTTGTATATGTAGATTCGATTCATCGTGAGTGGAGTGAAAATGAATCTCAATCATTGTCCATCCCTCTTCTTCACTTGAGTCCTACACCCTATAACTATAATCATAGAGGTTCATGTTTCCTCCTTAATAATTGATCTTCGATGTAAAGTCATATATTCATGTTTCCTCTTCAATCATTGATCCTTTAAGTGGCCCCAAAATATATTTGTAGATGGATAAAATTAGCAGTAACCAAATCATTAGCATACCTTATAATACGCAGAATAATAAAATATACGTCTCTCGCTATTGAAGTGAGAAATTAGTTACTTTCTAAAAATGATTCCACCAATATCAATTGTGTTAAATGTGGGATGCGTAAAAAAAAGAATTCAACAACATTTGTACTTAATGTTTATCCTTTGTTTGATTGTTGAATCACATGCGCGCGCACTTATGTAAAGCTTACGTGAAATTGAGTCATATGGGAGGTTCACGTGTCAGCTTTACTTGGTAAGCTGCCTTTGATTATTACTTTAACCAAGTTGTAATCTATCCTTGCAAATCTCTTATCTGCATCTCTAATTCTGGGCATGTTTTAATAGTACCCTCCAATAAGTGGACAAGAAATAATATAATCGTGTATATTATGGTAATAAATCACTTATAATTATACAAAAAATAATAGAATAATGCATATTTTGGCAGAATGTTTAAGAATAATTTTATGTACATATAGACTCTATTGTGAAATGCCTATATATTTTATGTGTAAAAATAATTGTTCGGACCACTTTTTGTTGATGTTTGGCCTTTTCAACACTTGAACAAATGGAGTTTCGAGTTGACTAAGAATCTTGACACCTTCTTTTTTTATACTAAAATGACATTTTAAGATCCACGATCAATAATTGAAGAGGAAACATGACCTATGATTTGACATCCAAGATGAATGATGGAAGAGAAAACATGAACACATGATTATAGCTGTCAAAAGATATATGTTTCATATTGGACCCAAATAAATAAGTGGGATGGACAATGATTGAGATTCATTTTCACTCGACTCACGATGAATCGAATCTACATATACAAAAATTTGTCTCTTGCTCTCCCATCCTAATAAAAAAAAAATTAAAATTGACATACAACATGAAAATCAGTTTGGGTCCCATCAATATCATTTATTTCACAAAAACATCTAGAACCACTTTGCTTTTTCTAGGACCATGACAATATGCCAACGTGATAAGATCACGAGAGCAAAACTTGATTCAATCAATGATTTATACCTTTAGACATGACTAATGTGGATTTCTTCTTTCGTTACCTTTCCACGTTTGCATTTACACCACAAACCCGCATCCTATGCTTGTCAGCATGCGTTCTTAATGCTCCTCCGCTGGAATTCATAATCTATAGAAATTTATATAGGAATTTTTTAATTCAATACCTTTAAAAGTGCAATTATTGTAAACTCCTATTCACATGATTAAAATGCGTGTTCATTCAGGCCAATCATGCCTAATAAAATATATTAGGATTCATGAAATATCTTATCTAAAATTAATGTTTTTTTATTTTTTTTTCATTAGATCCAAGGACAGGACATGACAATCGAGTGATGGGGCCAACAAAATGCTTAACATGGATTGCCACCTCATGGGTTTGACATCACCTTGTTCGTCATACATTATTCGGCAACACCATTGGCCATCATATGCATCCGACACCCTATGTAAGACGCCAGCGCTTAATTCACCAAAAATCTCCAACTCTAGATCTAATTCCAATTTTGTCTAAAAAAATTTTGTTTAAAAAAAAGGGCCACGCTTTTTCCACCTTTTGTATAACTAATTCACCCAATTTTTCACTAAAAAGGAAAATTTTCCTCAACCATTCAATTGTAATATAAAGTGGTAGCCCCAAATTAATTTACTTTCCTTCTTATTCATTCTTTTTCCATTTTTATTTAGAATTTAGTTGTCATAATTAAACATCTCATATATTTGTTTTTGTTTGATGTGGCTATCTCGTGTATAATAAAGGCATTATCTTTTCTTTTCATTTTTAGATTTTACTTCCACAAAATAAGTTTTGTGAAAAAAGAACAATTCCCAAGAAATCTAATTCTTTTTTACATTGTCAAACAAATTTAAGGGTTAACTGTCAAATAGAATCTAGAGATTAACATAGACAATTTTGTAAAACAAAATTATCTTGATAAGCTTTTACTTTTGTTGTGCATGTCACCATTAAACCCTTTTTATCTTGTTCAAAATATCTCATGGATGATATTAATTTTTGTCAAGCCAAAATGATGAGATTTCATTGGTATTAAAAAAAATTGTTATTTTAGGATTGTTGTGATTTAATTACATCTCATCTTATAAAGTTTCACATTCAAGAATATAATTATGATTTTATTTTAGAAATTCTTCATAGAGTTTTTTTCATCGATTATTCAATTATATGTATATGTGTATAAAAGATAGCTGATAAAGTTTGATGGTGACACAAACAATAAATGTGAAAGTTTATAAACAAGTAATTGCATTAAAAAAATGTCTATGTTAAAAAATTTCTATATTCTACTTGTTAATTAATCCACAAATTTGATAGACAACTTTGAAAAGAATTAGGTTTTTTGAAAATTTCTCTCTTTGACAAAACTAATTTCTACATAAGTAAAATCTTACATTATATTGAAAACATAGTATCTTTAATATATATGGGATAAACACAAGGAAAAAAAAAAAAAAAAGAAGAAGAAGAAGTGAAATCTTAATTAACTACATAAAAAAATCTCAAATAAAAAGAAGGAAAGTGAATAAGTTTGGGCCACCACTTTAAATTGCAATTAAATGATTGATGGCATTTTTTTTTTTTTTGGTGAATATAAGGTGGATTTAGCCATGTAAGGGGTGAAAATAGCACTGCCCAAAAAAATTTATCAACTTTTACTATAGTCCCAAATTTGCCCCTAGGTCCAAAAATCGTCACTGGTTTCTTCAAAATTATTAATATCATGGCCAATTAAAAGACAATTTAAGACCTGCGTTTTCACCAGCACTTTGTCATGACCTACCCTTTGGTAGGGAAGCAAATAGGTTTAGAGTTATTCCTTAAAGGACGAGCCTACAACCCATGATTTAGCCACGGGCTCTCCCAAGCTCATACCTCATACGATGTTGGTATTCAAATTAATGGTATGAGAATTTTCTAAAAATGAGTCGCCACTAGCTTATCAAGGTTGGCTACAAACCAAGTGAAGTGTGAAAGAGTACTTCACTTCCTATGCAACCAGAGAATCTTGGGGTCGGGACTTGATTACACTAATTAACTAATTAGTGCCATTTCGGTACATAATCTTGTTCATTTCAAAAAAAGTATTTTGGTCAAGCAATTTAAATTGATTTTATATTTATCCACTAAAATACGTGAGGCGACTATATGGGTACACAATCGTTAACATAACAATCGGCAATCAAAGAAAGCGTTAAATAAATTGCATGGAATAACAAAGATCTAACACTAAGAAAAAGAAAAATGCTAATCCGAACTAGGCTAAAGGGAAGCCATAATCAATGTATTGAAAGTGCACAACCAAGGGGATTTGTCTTCAAGAATGATTGAAACCCTATAGTAAAGCCGTAAGGGCTTGTTCAATTTTAAACACAATCTTAGATTGACAGGCTTCCACTTTTTAAGATAAATTACCCAAAAACTGATTTTTAAGCTTTTTTATTTTAAGAAAAATAAAAAATTTTTCGAAAATTTTAATTATCATTTTTTATTTTTAAATTTTTAATCCAACAATAGGGATTCGAGCCCTAGGCCCTAGTTCGAATGTGAACTAACACATTTGGGCCCTGATATTAAATCTATTTTCAAAATAACTCAAGCCTAATCTAAAAGGGAACTAAGCTTAATGCATCAATAGCCCAAAGCTTTTGCTAGGGCAGACCAAACCCAAACGGATTATAACCACAACTAAGCACCACTCTACCCACTTCAATTCAAGCCGAAGACTTAGGCTTTGTTTGGCAACGCTTTTTATTTCTTTATTTTTCTGTTCTTTTGCTCTCGGAATAGAAAAAGAACATAAATATATTTGAAAATGTTAATTAATTTTTCTATTATCTAAAATAGAAAAATTGTTGGAGAATAGATTTTGAGCAAAAACAAGATGTATAAAAAATAGCTTCTTGTTCTTGAATACAATTTTTAGAAATAAGTCATTTTTTCTTTTCTTTTCTTTTTTTATTTTCTTCTTCTTCCTTCCAGCTTACCGCCTCTAGCCATTGCCGCCGTCCACCATCCACCAGCCGTCATCGCCTATCCCAGGCTATAAAAAAATTAAAAGAAATACTAAGTTATAAAAAAAAATTATTGATCATACTAAACATATTTTTTTTTTTTTTTTTTTAAATTCTGAGAATATATATTTTATATAGTTATCAAACACGTTCTTTTATTTAGAAATTGTTTCAGGGGATAAAAATTAAAAAAGACTATTTTTGAAAGAAAATTGTTCCTCAAAATAAAAATGTTATCAAAGAGACTCTTACTAATCCTATAATAAAACCAAGTCTAAATTTGCCCAAAATAAAATCACGACTCTTTTGCTATTTTAGTAAAAGTAAGCCCATTTTCCCATTTTTTTTTTTTTCTTCTCTATTTCCTTAAACCTTTCAACGTCTTCTCCCTATTCCACTTGCCCCCAAGACATCGCCAGAACACACCAAAATGCAAGAAAACCGCGAGGACTACGGAATCAAAGTATACCGCATATACAGATCCTACCATCGGGCGTCCATGACCGATACTCCCTTGCGGCCAAACCAAATCGGATATATCAAAGAAACAAAAATCCTATCCCTTTGAAGAGATGAAATCCAAAGATTCTTAGAACTCGTTGGGATTCAGATCTAGATTTGGAACTTGAGAAAATAACCAGATCGAAATGCTTCGAACTCGCAAACGAAAATAACTAGTTAGAAACGTAAAAAACACGCATAAACCAGAGAAGCCGGGTTGCCGCCTCTCCCTCAAACCAGAGAAGCCGAACCCTTCGAGAAGCAGCCACCCTCGAGCTCCCCCTCTCTCTTGGCCTTTTCTTTCCGCTTTATGCCTCTCTCCGTCCTCTCTCCAGGCCAGGACGACGCCAGCTGCCTCTGTCCGAACCCGTACCGCGCGACGTTCTCCGCGGCGTTCTCTGTACCCTGTGCCGGCGTCTTTCGTCCTGTGTTGTTTGTCGTCGAGCTACACTCCACGACAGGGAGGGGGGGGAAGAGATGAGGGGGCCAGGAAAAGAGATGGGCCGGCCCGCCGGGCCGGAAAGCAAAGGATATGGGCCGGCCCGCACGGGGGAAAGAAAGAAGAAGATAAAGAAAGAGGAAAGGGGGCCGGGCCGGCCCAGCCCTGGCCCGGTCTCTCCCCTCTTTTTTAAAGAATTTTTAAATTTTTATTATTATTTAATACTAGTAATGCAAATGTTCCCAATATTTATACGCCATGTAATTTAATGAAAATTAATTTTTTTAAGGGTTAAAAATTATTGCATAATTTTTCATGTAATATAAAATCTAAATAAATAAGTAAAATTTAGGTATCAAAGACACTTTCATCTTTATATGGAACTATATTAGTCTCTCAATGTTTATAGTTTTGAAGAAACCAATTGGGGGTTTTTGGACTCGGGGTAGATTTATGACTAAAGTAAAAGTTAATGATTGTTTTTTAAACGAAAAACAAAGCTCAAAATAAGATTGTGATTAGACCTTAAGTTGGGGATTGTTAGGGAATTAGGACGAGCACCAAGTGTAACCCCAATCAAGAGAATATGCCGCTAGCCGACAATTCCCTATTGTTCAAGAGGGCCCACTCCTCATCCTCACCGTCCATTATTTGGTTCCCCATCTTGCCCTTAAATAAGAAGCCTCTACCTTTCCAAAACACTTCTTGTAACAATTTTCACTCTTATGAACGTTCGGGATCAAAATAATTTCTCTATATGGACTATTAGCCTTTTCTCAATGTAGGAAAACTTTCGTGCAAAATTAAGGCACAACAGAGACGATAGATAAATATAAGTAGAACTCGCAAAACACGTATATGATCTATATACAAACATCTTTCTCACCCAAGAGAAAAATTGCTCATAATTCTGTCATCAATTCAAAGATTTGCTGACTTCCATCAAAATGAAAGCACATCTTTATATCTGTAATTAATAGATATTCATTGCCTTGTTTGAATAAAGTCAAATAAGATTCTACTACAAATGACTATATAAAACTAAAATCCTATATTCACAATTTAATAAAAATAATCAATCATTTGGCTAATGAATCAACTACAAATCTGGACGTTATCTTAACTGATTCCAAGTCATACACCATAGATTGGATATTACTCGACCTAAAGTGTTAAATTATTCGATTAAACAAACATCTTTCTCACCCAAGAGCTAATCCAATATATGTTCAAAGAGAAATAATTGCATTAGGAATGTAGAAATTGAACTCTAAAGCAGCTTCGTTGATCTTTCGCTGTTGTTTTGTAATGTTGTTATAATTGTAGTCCTTGTTCTGATCAGCCTTACATTCATCTTTTGTCATAGTGCGATAGTTTCTCTTGTTGATGTATTTGAATAAGTACTCTATTGATATTGATCGATTGCATTATTTCCCATTGTAAAGATGTGCCCGCATTTTCTTCTACTTTTGACCAATCCACCAGAGTTGGTTTTCGCTTAATCCCCGTTGATTGCCTTTTCTGTTAGTTTATTTGGAAGGGTACGAATGCAGCAGTTGTTAAAAGACGTATACCTGAGACAGTAGGATGATGGTTAAGGGAAGCTACAAGGAAGTTCTTGATGAATAAGAAGGTGGAACCCTAGTCTACATCAAATGATAGTGTAACTAAGGGATGGTGGTCTAACGCTGAGCCTAGCCTTGTGGAGATCTATTGTTGTGGCTCTTCTGTGGAAGAATCAAGGCAGTGAGCAGTTGGTGAGGTTTGCTGGATGCTCGCGATGATCAGGATCTTGTGTTCAAGCTAACTGGGGAGACAGAAGGTGCTACTGTCTGCCATAGCATTTCAATTGGCAAAGTAGAAGCAATGGACAAGAGTTTGCAAAGAGGCGGATGCTAACATTGTTCGTAGAGATATTCAAAGTGATGCTAAGGATACTAACTGGAGACAGAGGACTGCTAGATGACATTTGGAGTGCGAAGGATCAACTTGATAGTTTAACTTTTTCTCTTATCGGTCGTGAAACAAATGCGCCTGCCTATTGGTTTGCTTTGCAGCCTAGGAAGAAGATGTGCTATTTTGAGTGGGATACTAATCTCTTTGTGATTTGCTTGTTTCGAATGTGGGAGAGAAACCTTCTCGAGCCTCCAATGACTTTTTTTCTTACTGAACGACTGTGAAGTGTTGTTGGCTTTTAAAAAAAAAAAAACACACACACACACACACACTCAAGGCATTCAGATAATGTGGAAAAAGAGTGAATATCCAATTCCTGCCATGTGGATAATTTACATGTTCCCGAAAAAAAATAAATTCCCTACAAAAATTGCAGATAATCATATATGATTGTGAATCCCACGTTGCCGCTTGCAATCATGAAAGCAAAACCGATCACGCCACCCGGTCCATCAGAACTTTGTAACACAATATTTGAGCCTTTGCGGAATGAAATTTAAAAGATGATTCCAATCAAAGTGATCCAACAAAAGGTGTCTGTATGAATTTTAGAATGAAACCCTTCCACAAAATCGATCAACCAACATATTGGGAAAAAAAAATATTCAACCTCTGTGGTCCCATTACTGCCTTGAAATGAGGAAGTAACATCTTGATTTACAGTACCGGAGATGATGGACATGAATCGCAAGAATAGCAAAGTCTTTTATGATTTCGACTCCAACAAAGCATGTTACTGGGTTGACCCTGCTCATAACAGTTGGATGGAAACGGATTAGAACAAGCATAGTTCACACATTCTTATAAAACATAAGAAATTGTTCACTTTGACTGGCCATGCCTGGGCAACCTAACAGCTGCAACCATTATGGTGACCAGGAGTTAAGCAAATGCAACGATCTACATAGGAATATACTATCCACAATCAACTCTTGCGGGTTGGAATCATGGGCATTCTGTTCTTCGCCACATATGCAAGTTGACTGTGTAAGGCGCGTAAGTACATCCCATGATCTCCATAACTATAATAAAAAACATATGTATAATCAAGTAAAGATGTGGAATATCGACGATCCAAACTCACAAGCTTCTCTTCTATTGCCCCATATATCACTCGCTCAATGAGACTGCTCTTCACCCTTAGAGTTTAGTAAACATTTCTTATGTGAGGATATTTTTGTGTGCAATAGAGTTTTCAACCAAACCTTCTCATTATTGTAGACTAATTAAGAAACCTTATATCTCATTTTATTAAATCAATTCCGTAAAATGATAAATTACAATACCAATTAATATAATACACATCAAGAAAACTCTTACAGACTAATATTTGGGGCAATAGTTGACCTACTAATGGACAAAATCAATGAGGCTTAACCAACTAAGAGCTCGAAAAAGTAGAGAATCTATGTGTTGTCATCTTCTTACCTATCCGTACATGTGTTGTGGACATCCCTCAAAGGAGCACGGAGACCGCTCGCACAAGAACCAAAACTGGTGAATATATATGACAATATTACTCCGATGAATCTCTCTAATGATTCTTCTGCTATGTCAGAATAGTGGCCCAAATGAGAGATGTCAGCTCCCAATTTTTCTTCAAAACTAGTGAATGACTTGTCTAATCTAAGGGCACCATCACCAGAAGCAAAGAGATATTTCAAATTTCCAACATCATCCCGAGGGAACTCTTAAAACATGTAGTCTCCAAAATGCCAAAGAGCCCACATCAGGACACAAAATAAAGGTGGACTACCAAATAATGGTAAGCATTTAAGATAACCCTCTGATGAAGAGCCTTCAGTTTCAAAATCGAGATACATGCAGATAAGTCAATGGATTTAGAATCCAATTCATCAGCCTAAGAATGGATTGTAACTCATTGCTAAAGCAGGAGGCCTTTTTTCAGAGCTAATGATTCTTTTTGATACGTGGCATAACCCTAGATTTTGCAAGCTTCCCAGTGATGTCGACTTTATATCGTGTACACTTCAATACCAAATGATACGAAAGATTTCCTGTTTTCAAAAAGTCAGATTATGCGCTCAACATGAAATGCATGCTCAGGCTTGAATGTTGCAAACCGATTGGAAGATCAGCTTAGCCCTATAAAGATAATGCAGCCATGTTAATGCATGCACCTTTGTCGCGACCTAATTTTCGGGTGCACCACCTAAGGTTTAGGCTAATGGATTACTAAGCTTTAAACTTAGCTCGGGCTCTCTCAAGCTCATACCAATTCGCAACTTAAGATTCAAATATTTAGCATGCAAAATACTATTAATTAAGAGTCGACACTAATCAGTTTATGGTAGGTCGATTAGACACCTAAGTAAAATAATGGGAGGATTATTTTACTCCTACGAACCAGAGACTAAAAGTACAGTGACTTGATTACACTAGACTTTTCTAATGCCCTTTCGGTACCATTTCTTTTTTTAATTTTCAAAAATATTTTTGCAGGCAGCTTGAATTTATTTTAACCTAAATTACTATCATGCAAAAATGTGATCACATGGGTACTCAATCATTATTAAACATCAATAACATAAATTGCATCAAAATAATTAAACATACAAAGCAAACAATTATTTTTTTGGATTTTCTTGAAATTTAGGATTATTTTATAAAAATGCATTTTTTTAACTAAATGACTTAATCTTATTAATATGCAAATTCTAATTAAATTGGCTTATTATGCAAACTAGTTATTATGCATCTCATGACCTAACTTCACTAATGAACAAATTCTGATTAAATGATCCTATTTTGCGAACTAGTTAATATGCACCTAGTATTTTTGTTTTTTTTTTTATATTGAAATTCAGAATTAACAAAAACTCTAATTAAACTATCTAAAAATGGATAATTTTCTAATTTATTCTAGGGATTAATTTGACTTAAACCCTATCATATCTTAGAAAACTATTTTTTGAAATATGAAATAATTAAAATGTGCGAACATTATCTAAAAAATTAATTTAGGTCCAACCCTAACTTATTTCAAAAAATGCAACCCTAAAAATGTAATCTTAAGAAAATTCTAATTTAACCTACATGTCTAATTTACTAAACCTATATGCTCATGCAGAATTTTGATTTTTTTAAAAGATAAATGATTATTAAATAAATATTAAATTTAAGCCATCAACAAAATAAATGATTAAAATAATCGAAAAAATAACTTGTTGTCCCACATGTCAAATTAACGATTATCCTAACCCTAATTATCTCGACAAAGAGATCAAAATAATTAAAAATCTGATCTGAAGTTTTGCGAATCAAATTAATAATTATAATGATTTAACAATTAAAATTCTACCAAAAGCCCAAAAATTAATATAATTAAAAAAAATAATCCGATGACTTTCGGATTAAATTAATAATTACATTAATTCCGGACAAAATCCTAGCGGATAATGCCTACAAAATAATACGAATATTGACATCCAATACTTCAATTTAAATAACTAAACTTAAAAAATAAAAATAAAATAAAATAAACTACCTAAATTGATTTTCTCTTTTCTTTTTTTTTACATGAGAGTTGGCAGGTGGTTCGCCGGGGGTGATGGGCACGTCGTCGGAGCTACGGCGAGGGCTGGCGGGCGGAGGTATGGCGTCCGGCGCGGGCTGCTGCGCGGCGGAGCGGATCCTTCAGGCGCGAGGAGTGACGCGGACAGAGCAGGCCGTGGGCTTCGGAGGCACGGCGTCGGGCAACAGATCCAGAGTTGCAGGCGTTGGCTGGGCAGTGCTCAGCGCTGGGTCGCAAGTTGCAGATGAGCAGCAAGTCGCGGGTCACAAGCGCTAGTGGCCGACACGGCGAAGCAGGGCTGCGGGTTGCTGGGAGGCGCTCGCGTCGGGTCGTCGCAGGTGGAGGCGTCAGTCGGCTGGCACGGCGAGATGCTACAACTGGTTCGGCTGAGGACGCTGGTGCAGGCGCGGTAGAGGTGGCGCGGGGGCTCAAGCAGCGGTGACCGGCGCGGGGGGTTGATCAATAGCGGCGGCGAAGCGGTGGTAGCGCGTCGAGCAGGTGTTGCGTGCGTCGCTTGTGGGCGAGACGGAGCAGGAGCACCGCAGCAGCGAGCACAGAGCTGCTGTGGAGTCGTCGCATGGAGGAGGAGGCGTCGGAGGCCGGTTCAGATCTGCTGGCGTCGGGGCAGCCGAGCAATGAGATCGGGACAGCAACAGTGGGGGGCGGCATCGCGGACGTTGGGTGCTGGCGCAGTGGGTGGAGACGCGGTAGGCGCGACAACGAGCAGAACAGGAGCCGCAACAACGTCGGAAGGGGAACGGGCAATGGCCGGCACGGCGCGAGACTACCCACGCGAAGAAGACGACACTGTTCCTGCTTTTTTCCTACCCTGCTGATTGACGTCTTTTCACGGTCTCCTCTCTCTGCTCACCTTTACTTTTCTGCATAAACTTCACTTTTCTTTTTTTAACTTTTTTGAACTTTTCTCTTCTTTCCTTTCGACGAAGAGAAACCAAGAAAAAGCCCCCTCTTTTCATGTCTCGTCTCGCACCCTCTATTTATAAAGTGAAAACTCGAAATTGTTTACGTAGATAGAGATTTTCGCTCAACTTCTCAACAACAAAGTAGCTTCAAAATCACACAGCTGTTGAATTTTTAAATTTAATTGTTTTTAAAATTTTTCTTTAATAAAAGATTATCTTCTATTTCTAAAAACTAAATTTAAATTAAGTGTCAACAACTTTCATCAATTAACTAATAAATGGCTTTCCCAATTTCATCCTTAATTCTGTGAAGGCAGTATCTTGTACAATATCTACCAACATCAATCTAGATTAATGCCAAACATTAAAGTATATTAAGAACCAAGAAAATTGCTAAATAAATTCTCATTTTAATTACACAGTTTCAGTTGACAACATACCATCATCAACAAGAGAATCATCCACATGCATACGCTTTTGTTTTGAGCTCTCCTGAGGCAAAGAAAACACAGGGCACTGGAGTTAAGGAAGCAATCTTATTGCATTGCTAGAGTTTTGTAGAAGTTGCTGTAACCTACTTTTTCCACTGTGCCATCAAGGGAGGTCTTCCTCTTGATGATCCTTCCTTTCAAAAAGTCGGTCTCTCCTAGACGGATGGGATGATCACTTTCAACCAGGAGGTTTTCCTTCTCATCATTTTTGTCGGTATCGTGAGGACTGATGCTTGAAATAGGAGCTACTTATAATATATCTTTCTGTCCTCTCTTCTTGCTTTTCCCTTGATTCCGTTTACACCTACTTTATGTGATATATCATCAAGGGAGGTTTTCCCCTTCATCATCACTCGCTTCATAAAGTCAGTCTCGCCTAGACTGATTGGATGATCACTTTTTACCAGGATAATTTCTCTTCCGTCATCTCTATTGGCTTCCTTCCCAGCATGATGCTTGAAATAAGAGCTTCTTACGATGATCTCTCTTTTATTTTTTCTTGTTTATTCCTCAATGCTGTTTACACCTATATTTCCAGCCACGTCATCAGGGTAGGTCTTCTTTTTTATGATCATGCCTTTCACACATAAAGTCCCTCCTGCACTTGAGGGATCACTTCCAACCAGGGTGTTTTCTCTCTCCTTGTCTCTATCAGTTTCATTCAAAAACTGATGCTTAATGAAGGAACTCCTTGCAATAGGCTTTTTATACTCTTTCCTTGTTTTTTCGTCAACTGTGTCTATAGAGCTTTTGGGTTGATGGTCCTCCAATGATACGCAAGGTTTATGAATCGGAAGCCTGGACTGTTGTAGTAATGAGAGCCCTGGTCTTCCAACCTCATCCAATGCGCCTGCACTTTTTAACTGATTGACAAAGTAGACAATGGAAGTCAATTTATGACAACATATCTGCACCTATCAGAATCCAATGGCCACGATCAGCTTTGGGCTTACCACTTTCCATTATTCTGATGCCCCTGGAACTTCTCGTGTGAAACCATCTTCCTAATTGAACAAAGTTCGAGGAAATCAACGATCTTCAAAAATGTTTGTTTAGACTAGGTAGGCGATCATGAGTATTCACAATATTTGTGGTGTATCATTCAGGCAAAAAAATAGTATAATTCCAAGGACAGATCATCTGCTCACTTCATGGAGCTGAGACGGTTGACGATGGTTCATATCAAGCAGAGCTTCCTCGGAATTGTGTTCACTGAAACTCCGCGAAATGTTATTCACTAGACTTGACTGGTTAGAGGTAGTCCGAGGAGCCTTGAAATCCCTCTTTGTTTCGAGAGATGCGAAGCCTTAACAGATTAAGGAAACCTTTTGGACCATAGCCAAATGAGGATGACTTTATAGAGATCCCGCGCAAAACCGTCTCAAGGGGACCATGTCAATTTCCCAAGCTGGGAATAACAAAATAAAGATCTCTTCGAGCCTGACTCAATTTCCTGGTGCTGAAAGGCTTTTCAAATTGCAAAACAAATTCACAATTCCTAAGAAGAAGACCAACCTGATACTATTCATATTACTTTTTCTTTTGATATATAGAAACAATATTGTCATGTGTGTTGAAACTAACGAGACTCCCATGTGTTACATTAGTTTAAGACTACATTTGTTATGTTATTCTGCATGTTAATATTGACGTGGATTTTCGCAAGTAAAAAGTAAATCTGGACTCTCTGTTACTGCGTCCATTTCATCCCGTGCGTGAAGGCTTCAGCTTCTTCATTTTTGTCAATAGACTTTATTATTGTGCCTTTATGATCTTCTAAACAATCCTCTTCTTTTCCTTTTCTTCTAGCCTTGATTAACATGTTAATATGGTTGGTCCCAGCGCCCTCCCCGAAAATGGAAGAGCATTTCTGCATAAATCATTCGGTGAATATGGGAGAGTCGCCAATCCAGGGTCTACCGAGTCAAGACGCTGCTGGTCCTCCCAGCTAGCTGCCTAGTCTATTTGGGTGTCTTCAGGGCATTCAGGCGATGTTACCCAAAGCGCGCATTCACATTGCTGGCATTCGGGGCTTCATGGAAGATGCTACGTTTTTGAATGTGTTGTTCGATGGCTATCTTGGTGGTGGCTCTCGGAAGCACTGATTCCTACACTATACAGTCTTGAGGACATCGAACAATGGACGTCCCTTGGCACCGAGTTGTCCATTAAATGTGGTAAAGCAGGGTCGCTAACTGGCTCCTATGTGGGCCCCATAAAAGCTAATGCAGGTAGAGTCTTATCTTATGTTTTCAGTGTTCTTGAAAGTTGATGAAAGAGTCCGAGCTTTGAGGTCAGCTAGCAAGGATGAAATGCAGAAAACTTATTTCAGAAGCAGACCACATGAGCGCCAAGCGCCGAGCGCTGAAGCAGCATCTAACCCAAGCTTATCCATTTTCCATACGAGGGTATCAATACTTGGTGATAAGGGTAGAAGAGATAAAGGTGCACTTGCGCTTCTCACGAGCGTTGTGGAGGCAACAGTCATAGTGGCTTGAGGGAGATGTGCTACCGATCATCCATACTTAAGACGGATGACGTTATCACTGCTGAAAAGATTTGGAATTGCAGAGGGCGGGTTTTAAGCGCGAGTGGAGGAGACCCAGACGATGAGCTCAAGGATATTCGCCTCCCTTTTACACTCTTCAAAAGTATCTGTTTGAGATTTGCTAGCCATACGTTGCCCCTGCCCCAAGACGCTCACGACAAGTTATAGATCCTGATTCGACATAGCCTGCTTCCTAAAGAGAATGGTCGTGAGCGAGTTTTCAGAGTTAGGGAGGTAGAACTCGCATTTCATTTTGATCTATTCTACACCAACTTCTCTGTAAATCTGGGTCCCGTCATACGATCATAAAAGTACTACAAACGTTTACTGTGCTTGCTCTCTCTCTGCCTACGATATCAAATTAACGAAAACCTAAAAATGAAAGCATGTGGTCCAATACCGATGCCTCGGTAACCCTCTTTATGAATATCGCGATCCTTACCATCGAGATTGTCAAATTTGACATCAAAATTTTCTCAGAATAGGCCACAATAGCATGTACATGTATACATGTACCGTACGAGTGGTGTCAAATAAACAGATATGCGGAGAAGCCTATCGAGATGATGCGTAGAACATAGTTACGGAATCCGTGGGAAGGTCAACTTCGTCAATACTCAATTCTTAAAAACAAAAGTAGCTATCGTTCGTTGAAGTTAATGTGTAATTTCATTACCGCGCCTTATACTAAACATTTAGTTAGCTTGAGCGTGCGTGCTCTCAATTACCTTCCTCTTTGACGAAAGAAATAGAAATTTCCTTTTGTACTCCCATATACAGAGATGAATATGCCATTTGATCAAAATCCATTCTTGAAGCTTTCTGTCATATATGTAGAAGTGTCAAAATGGGTCACTTCACTTACATTTTGAAGTGAGTCATATATAGATTACTTACATTTTCAAAAGACTAATTAAATGAGTTTTAAATTGTTTGAATTTAAAAACCCATTTCCAATCCAAGCCTCACACTCTCCTTTCCCTTAATGTTTGTTTTTTATAATAAAAATCGAAATTAGAACTATTTTTTATATTTCATTTTCTTTTTCTTTTTCTTTTTCTTTTTTTTTCTTTCTTTTTCCTCCTTCCTTAGCCGATGGTTGGCAACCAACCGAGCGAGGCTCAAGCTCGTCAAATCTAGTGAGGCCTCCATCCATTGACTAGCGAGGAGACTCGCGGATCTAGTGAGCCTCGAGCTCGCCGACGCCGAGTGAGCTCAAGCTCGCCAACGGCTAGCGAGGCTCGAGCATCACCAATGTCGAGCGAGCTCAAGCTTGCTTGTGGCCAGTTGGCTATCGTTGTGGTCAACAGTTGATCGAAGAAGAAGAAGAAGAAGAAAAAGGAAAAAAAAAAAAAAAAGTAAAGAGAAAAAAAATTTTAAAAAATTAAAATTATATTTTAAAAAATAAAATAAACATAATTAAAAATTATATTTAAATTTTAAAAAAATAATTAAAAATTCGATATTTTATAAAAATTATAAAAATTGTCCATTAAATCTGTATTGCTTTAAAGTGTGTTTTTCTTTTTTTTCTTTTTTGCACTGGTGCTTTAAAGTGTTTTAGCAATACCATTTTTTTATTAAAAAAAAAAGCATACGGAATAAGCTTCCTTAAGTTTAGTTAAATGTTTTTCACATTTTTTATTTTATTTACTAATTTTTAATTTTTAATTTACTTTTCAAATTTGATGAAAAGTTTTTATTTAAGTAATATATATCTAAAGAGTTTAAAGTGAATTAAATGGATGAGAGTGAATTAACCAAAATTGAGTTAAATATTAATGTGTTTCAATAATATACATTAAGTCATATATGAGTATGGTCAGGTATGAGTCATCAAATTTACATTGCATGAAAATAGATCAAAATAGATTTAATAGGTCAATATGGATTGAACCATTTTCGACTTGACTCAAACCCGACCCGATCCACCCATTTGACGGCCCTAAACATACGTGAACATGCATATGTATCTGAGTTATTTATTGCCAAAAGCAAATAAAAATTTGTTATAAGAGAGAGAAACCTAAACATTTTTAGAAGCTTCTAAAAACTGTATAAAATAAAATAAAAAGTCTACAAGATTGTTGATTTTGATGCTTAAATGGATTGCGGATGAAGTGTCAATATTATAATCCTTAATTTGTGAATTAATTTTCCTAAAAAATTGTATTAGTGAAATTCATGTGGCAATAACTCTCTCAAGCAAGAGTTCTCGTGCTTGTAATATGTGATTAGATAAGTATACAAGTGTGATAGCAATGTACTAGAGCCATCTACAATCTTCAGGTTGAAGAGGCACTTTGTAACCTCTCTTAAGATTACTAGAGGATTTCAATCTTGTTATGGCTATTAATCGTGGAGAGTGGATGTAAGCTTGGTATAAATTGAACCACTATATATCTATGTGCACTATTTATTATCTCTTCATTGTTAGGAATATATGTTTGATAGAAGATCATGCATCTGACTATATTAATCTATTTCTACATTTATCAAAGTTCAATTTGAAAAATTTTGCAAAACTTTTTGAGTTTAGAAACATGTTTATCCCCCTCTAGATTGCATTGTTAACATCAATAAAAGTGTTATCACATACTATGACAACAAAGGTGTGATATATTTGGTTAGATATCCTATTTATCACAAACTAACTAAGCATATCAACATCAAGAAATATTTGTCCCAGATTTCATGGTAAAGGACAAGGTTGTCGTGAGGGAGATCACCACAACAGATAACTTGATAGACATAATGACGAAGCCCATCCTTTGGCAAAGCTCGAGCTTTGCTGGAGCTTGATTGGCACCTATGGAGGATAAGTGCTCGTCAAGGCATTGGGAGAGCCAGCATGGATGACAAACACTATACCAATTGGGCACGTGCATTGAGCCAAGGAGTTTCGTGGCTCAATTTCTTGCCAAATCTGTCATTTTGGAGTTTGCATCCAAGATGGTCTAATATGCTAGAGAGGAGATTGTCATGAGTTCGTTTGGTAAACTGACAGGTAGCCCAGAAAGCAGAAAAGCTTTTCAGATTAACCCATCAAGGATGGGTGTTCGGACCGGTTTTGTCCCTTTTTAAGTCAGTTTTGTCTCCTATTTTGTTCAGAACACGTACACAAATTATTTAATGTGTCTCGCAAGGTTTTCTAGCAAAATTTGGTGAGATAAATACGAGCGCTTGTAGGAATTTGTGTGTTGGAGCTTGGGAAAAAATGAGATTGAACTACTTGATTGTAACTCTATAACTTTCACTTAATAGTGAACTGTTTACATCCGATTCTTTTCATGAAGTAGGTAATAACACTAGCCCCGATCCATGTAAATCTCTAGCATCCTTTACGGTTCATTGTTGATTTACCTGGCATGGTCTTGTTATCTACTCAGGCAACGGCTTCTTTGGTTGGCTTACATCATGCTGTGAAATAAGGCTGAAAAGATAATAAATCCTACAAATCAAGAAGAACACCATAATTCCTTCTAGAAGTAAGCGCTGGCTGAGAAGTGCACAACATTGATCAAATATACCCAGAATATATTCGGCTACACATTAAAGCTCAATACCTAGACCTATAAAGCGTTGTGGACTTGGAGGAAAGAAAAGGAGATTGTGAAAATTGAAGAATCGAGTTGTACAGTTTTCTAGCGTGGTGGTTTCAAGGTAAAAATTCTAAAACTCCTGGTTTCCAATCCTTTATTAATTCAAATTATGTGAGCTGTTCTACTTTAGTTTTGTCTGGATATATGTCCCCAAGTGCATTCATAAACCGAACCGAAAATGTGGAGCAACTCGTCTCAAAATTGATTTAATCCAAACCATTTCCCTTAATATTTAATTTTGGTATATTGTCTTCTCATGAATATATTGCAACTAAGACTACGATAGAGTGGAATGGGATTTTTCTGGAAGCCTACTTATTGAAAATGAGCTTCAATGTTAAATGGATTTCTTGGGTAATGCAATGTTTTACGATAGTTTCATTTAGTGTTAAGTTTAATGGAGAACCTCTCCCTCATTTCCAGTCCACACGAGGAATACGGCAGGGAGACCTTCTATCCCAATATCTATTTATTATTGCAGCAAATGTGCTGTCTTGTCTCATGAAGAATGCAGTGGAGGAGGGTAGATTTAAAGGAATCAAACTCAGGACCGATTGTCCCACATTAATCCATTTGTTATTTGCCGATGACTCCATATTTTTCTTCGAAGGATAAATTACAGAACGTGAGACGCTATGTGAAATCTTGAATCTATATTAACCTGAACAAATCTGGAGTTTACTTTGGTAATGGTTCTCCAAAAAAAATTTGGTGCAAGAGTTGAGGGTCGCAGAAATTGAAAAAACAAGGAAGTATTTGGAAAATTCCATCTAAATGGGGTCAGTCGAAAAAGCAAATGTTTGCATGGATTATGGCATGAACAAATTCGAAATTGGAGGGACGGAAAGAAAAACTCATGTCCAAAGCAGGCAAAGAAGTGCTAATTAAGGAGTGGTGCAAGCTCTACCCCAATATGCAATGTCTATTTTCAAAATACCAGTCTCTATTTGTCATGCAATTGAGCAAAAAATTGCATCTTTCTGGTGGAAGAATATAAACTCGAAGGCCAGGATTCACAGGAAAAAATGGGATGTCTTGAAGAAAAGGAAAGACAATGGAGGGTTAGGTTTCAGGGATTTAATCAATTTCAACAAGGCGATGCTAGGCAAGCAAGCTTGGAGAATTGCAAAAAATCCCTTCCTCACTTCAAAGCCAAACATTCGAAGGGCTTTATTTTCCAAATGGAAACATCTGGATTGCTGGAAAAGGGTATTGTCCATCGTGGGGATGGCAAAGTCTATTGACGGGGAGAGATGCTACAGCAAAGGATGTGACCTAGGCAGTGGGAGACGGGAAAGATATAAAAATCTGAGAAGATCATTGGCTGAAACGAGACATTCTCGGAGGACCTACAAACCCAGGGGATCCACAAACAGTAGCAGAGTTCATAAGAAAGGAGGAAAAGGAATGGAATGAACAAAAGTTGCAGGACTATTTGATGAACAGATTGTACAGAAAATCCTAACAATTCCTTTAAGCTAGTGTGGACATGTAACAAGACATGGGACTACACAGTTAAAATTTCCTACAACAACATCAATAGTGCAGAAAATGAATACCCACAAAGTCAGCCTTCGTCTTCGCATCAGACACCAAGAGCTCTATGGTCTATTATTTGGAACCTACAAATCCCCCCAAAGATCCAATTTTTTTTTTATAGGAGTATTTGTCAGTATGCACTTCCTACATCGGAAAACTTGCAAAAGAGGAAAATAATACCTGAATCGAAGTGCCCTTTGTGCCATCAACACCCAGAGATAATTGAGCACTTATTTTTGTTGTGTAGTTGGACGAAGGCAGTTTGGGTCCACCCGGCCCTGATTACGCAAATCTCGAGTCAAGGTTTGCAAAGCATTGAAGATTGGCTACTGAAGTTCAGAAAACCCCAAACAAAGTCACCTTCGATTGAGCCAGTCGCTGGCGTGAATGTGGAATTTATGGAAGGCTCGGAACCACTTTGTTTTCCGACGAAGAAAGCCAGATCCAATCGCGGTGGTCAAGGAAGCCATAGCAATTCAGAGCAGCTTCAGGAGATGGAACCGATTGAAAACACAAATGAAATTCGACGAGGTAACTCATCGTCGACTTGGTCTCCACCGAAGAAGGGCTCGTTGAAGACAAATGTGGATGGGTCGCTCGGTGTGGGATCGTCTGCTGGAGCCACAGCCGGAGTGTGCAAAGATGAGTCGGGGAAGTTGATCGATGGCTTCGCGATGGAAGTTTGGGCTTCCTCATTCAACTAGAAACCCTACCTTTGTTGGAGGCATTGAAGTGGTTTGGCGCACGAACGGAAGTCTCTTGTACTTTGGAGTCAGACAACTTAACTTTGATAAGAGGGCGGGCGCATGATAAAATTTGTATTCCCTATTTCTCTATTTCTCTGTTCCCCGGAACATATTTGGAACAGAAATCCGTTTGATAACGTAATTTGATTTTTCTATTTCTGGAATAGATTTCTATTCCAGAAATAGATTTGAAGAAGAAATCAAAACTTTTTCTGAAATAGATAAAATCAATTTTGGCCATGCTCACAGATCAAGACAATCAAGACAAACCTCCATGGGAAGTGTGTGGTCTTGTCACTGAGTGCAAGGCCTTAATGGGCTTGTTTAAAGACATCAGGCTAGTACATTTCACAAAGGAGGCCAACCGCATAATGAACTGAATCACTAAAACCCAACGTCTTAAGATTTTATCATGTAATTGGATCTCTAAGCCTCCTCAAACCTTACGAGACCTTTTATGTTTGGAGGCCCATCTTCCTTGTAATTCAGATTTTACTTATAAGAAATGAAGGATAGTTTTTTTTAGACAAAATATATATAGCAACTAATGTTGTAACTTGCATCATGTTAGTTTATTTCAATGTTTATATTTGATGAGATTATTGTTTGACTACATTGTCTTGTTTCTGATATTTTAGATTTGCATTTAAGTTTAGATCAATTTCACTGTATAATGTTAATTAGATCAAACAATTTGTGTTACGTTTAATTTCCATAGTAAAAATTCGTCACATATTCATGTTTTGATTTGTGATCATATTTCATGTCATCTTTGCATGGAGTTCCATGTAGCAATTTGCATACCACATTTAAATAATATACTTACTCGGTTTGAATGTTAAATTGACACGTTAGATTTATATTTTAATAAGGGAATGTTAAATAATCACACGTTTAGATTAATTAGGGATTCTACATATAGGAAATTATATCTTGAATATATTCGTCTCTATAAAAATTATATTCGCATGTCCAATTGTGTTTACCTCAGCATCTTTAAGCTTATTGATACTTTTTTTTTTTTTTTTTTTGCATAGATAGGATTTCATATTTTATTTGCACCATGATAATTGCTTTGTTGGAGAAATTGGAATTTTCATGAATAGATGTTCTGATGCATATTGGGGACATTAGGCTGCATTGTTATTTAATTTCCATATTTGCACTTTTATTTCCACAAATCGCATGTCATTAAAAAGAAAATATAAAAAAATCATATCTTGCATGCTAATAATTTTAGATTGCATCCAGGGAAATTTGCATATACATAAATAGATTCATTCTCTTAATATTGCACTTCACTTTAGACTGTGTTAATTAGATTTTATTTCCATGTTAAGTAGTTCATTTTAGATAAATAATTTATTTAGTAAATATTCATAGCACTTCATATTCGCATATTCACTTTCCTTTTTCAAGCATTAGTTTATTTTGAAGAATTGACCTTTCTTTTATAACTCAAGGGATCTTGTCTTGCGACTTAATAACTGGGTCATGTTTAATTTTGCCGAGTATGGCTCGGTTTCATTCCTATCCACACTTGATTTGCTTTTGTGTTTGTTTAAATTATTTATGCATGATCAACTGCTTTGCGTGTCTTACATGATAAAATTTTTAAAAACTAATTGAAAAGATCACATGAATAATCATTTTCATTAAAGGAGAAAAGGTACTAAAATAGGCATTAGACATATCTAGTGTAACTACCGACAAATCTCTAGTTCATAGAAGTAAGATGAGTTCCACATCTTACTTGGCCCCTAATCCACTCATATTAGATTAGTGATGGATCTTGAAGTAAAATCAAATTATATAATTAATTGATAAACCAAGTCACAATCCATATGGTTTGGGACAGCCCGCACTAGGTGTAGGCGCCACATCATGAGAGAAATCAGTTGCATCTATTTAGCAATCTGCCAAACTCCCTCGGGGTTTTCCTCAGAAGGATCGTGAAAATGAGCACGGTGCGGTTCAAAGATAAGTGGAATCAAACCGAACTTGTAGCAAGATGGTTTGGTATTGGAGGTACGGAGGACTTTGCCCCTAGAGGACCCTTGTTTTTTTCAGCTTCTGGTAATTAGCGGCAGGGCACTACGCTTTGCTATTTACCAAAGTAACGAAGTCTCTTCGAAATACACTTGGGATAAAATATTCACAATCTTCAACGAAACATATTGATTTTCACATGACAAATATAACATTATGCTAGATTGTCAAGGAAAAAAAAGGAACAGGACAAAAGATTATTAAAAAAATTGGAAATGGCCAGTCCGAATATATATCCAATAAGATTCTCCTGGTCCTTACTTTAGACAAGCTTAAACAGAAGAAGAGAACACAAACTGTGAGATTCAGGGATGAGGATGCGGGATTCATGCAATTTTACACCGCGTCCATCGACCTTCATAGCCTTGCCTGTACATATTTCCTAGCGTCTTTGGCACAATGAGGCTATGTCGCAAAAAATGGTGCTCTTAGGTTCAGAGCGTTCGTGGCTTGCCATTCCAGCCTGCCGTTGCATTTGAAAAATATTACCATTTGAAAATCTAGTTGTCCTATGGATCAATTGACACTAGGGGCACAGTTTTGGAGGAAAAATATTATTTAAAGACCAAGTCGTCCAATGGGTCAATTGAAGTTAGAGACACCTTTTTGGAAATTGGTAGTTATTGGCTAAAATAAAGACCATGGAGTATACACTAATGGGATAGCAGGACATCGGGTTTCGGGGATGAGTACAGCGAAGTTTGATGAAAGGTAAAACCGAACCGAACTTGAAGCATGATGGTATGGTATCAGAGGTCCTTAGGACTTAGCCAATAGAGGATTGGCGTGTCCTGTGTCCTAGCTTTAGCTTCTAGTAATTTTCCCTATGGCACTACACTTTGCTATTTATGGCACTACACTTAGCTCCAATCGTCAATTAAACATATTGCTTTTCTGAACAATAGAAACACTTGTTTCTAGAGTGTCAGGGAAAAAAGGGAACAGGACAACAGAGAATATCAAAAGAATACTGAAGTGACCAGTCCCAATCTATGTCGGATAGTGACTCTCCTACAGTCCTTGCTTTGGACAAGCTTAAACAAATGAAGGAGAACACAAAGCGTAAGATTCAAGGAAATAAGATGCATGATTCATGCAGTTTTAATCAGAATGCGCTCAAAGGTGTGATAAAATTCCGTGGATTAAAGCTCTATTGACCTTCATAGCCTTGCCTGTACCTCTTTCTTAGCGTCTTTGGCACAATGAGGTGATCTTGGAGAAACGGAGCTCTCGGACTAAAAGCGTTCACAGGTTATGCCTTAGGCCCCTGCCGTCACCTACACTCTTGGTCTTGTTCAAAGCACGCCGTTCTGCTACATGACAATGTTTGTCCACTTGCTGGTGGTTCTGGGAAATGTGTATTCCTTCAATGCATATACTCTTGACATACAAAGTGTTAATAGAAAATGAAAATCATTGCATACCGTCCATGTTCAACATAAAACAATCTCAGAAATGCATTACCAATTCGAATTTTCAACAACACATTACAGTACATAAAAGGAGAGACCATGCATCATGCACAGGAAAGTTTTCTAGAGCCTGAGTAGAATGGATGCAAGATAAAGAGACTGCTACATATACCCACAATCATCTAGACATTTCAAATAGTTGATTAGGCATAACTTCTTAATAAAAGGCCAAGTTCAGTTCGACTCTGGATCACCATGTTGCTCGCTACTGTGTGGAACTCTCCTGAAGCCCAAGTGAGTGACCAAAACCCAAACATGAGTCACAAATTCACCCCCCGTGGTAAGGTACTTGGCATGAGCCGGTGTATTATTCGATGGAGCCACATACAACATCATTTCTGCCCAGAAGTTGGCCAAAACCTTCCAAATCCGCCCTTCATTGGCCACCTCATTCACAAGCTGCCTTCCTAGCCGCGCGCCTTGACCCACGATGGTTTTGTCATCGTGAGAGACACTCTTTAGCTTTTGAATCCTGTCGCCCATTGAAACCGAGGATCCCTCCAATAATTCCCTGGCTTCACTGACAGCACAACTAAATATGTATTCGGTCCTGCAAGGGTGACCAGGCAGCAACCTTGGGGCGAAAGCAACCAAATAAGCAAGATATTTTGACAACTTAGTAGCTATGACAAAATTTTCTACTAAGTTGTCATTCTGTTCTTGCGAAAGTTGATGGCCACTTAGAGGCTTTTCATGCTCACAGAAAGTGGTTGCTATGTGCCAGACCATTATAACATGAGTAGCTGTCTCAAGCTTACATGCCCATGAGAGATTACACACTTCATTTTCCGTCAAAGACGCTAGCCCGTTCTTTAAATTGCTGGTACCCATAGACCCAGTGATCGCCTTTATCACTTGCTTAGGCAAATTGGTGGGAGCAAGTTGTTTTTGACCGTCCCTTTTTGGGTCTAGATAAGGAGCTGTGAATTTATTATATATACACTTCCATGGAGAGTAGCCATACGCTTCCAAGAGCGAGTATTGACGGAGTTGTCTTCCCCAAGGCTTCAGTAACCAAACTCGGCACATTATCTCGATCAACTTCCCAGCACACCTATTCTTTTTCCACCACTCATTCTGCACATACTTGCATATGTACATCACCTTCGCCCATTCGGAGAAAATCATGATGCAAAAATGTGCAAACCCGATGACAAGGATTGACATCATAAGCAAGAAGGTTACAAATACAGCCAAATCGTTACAACTAAACTTTAGTTTATTGTAAACCACTAGGTCGCAAGGTTCAGTTTTACCAAAGTAGTCTGAAATCACAGGAGCAGCAACCACAGTGGTGAGTAGAAGCAATCTGCAGAGTGAACCACACAGGTTGAGATTCACGGGATACTTGGTGTAGAGTAAATCGAAAAGAAACGCAAGTTCTACTTCGATGACTCTGAAAACTCGCTCAGGACCCTTGTCTTCACCAAGCATTTGTTGAATCAAGTGCCATAACTCGTTGTGAGCTTCTTGGGGCAACGAATGGCCAGTGAATCTCATGCAGATGAACTTGAAGAGCGAAAAAGACAGGCAAAGATCCTTGAGTCGGCCTTCCTGGACACCACTTCCACTTAAAAGCGTCCCTTCGCAACTCCAAACCTTCTCCATGGTGATAACTCCATCCATCCGCTCTATCTTTTGTAGATTGTCCGATGCATGCCCTTCGAGCCACAGTGATTCCTTCGACTTGGATTTTACCGGTAAGCACAATGAATGCAGCTTTGCCTCGTCTGGCAATCTCACCAAGTACCTGTACCCATGCATTTTAGCGGGATCTCCATCGCTTGGATTGCCGTACTCAGTCCTCATGTAGTTTGCTATTAACTCGGAGTTCTTCTCCATCATAGAATTGCTTGCCCACATCAAAGCTCGTGCTCTTTCGTCAACTTTCACGAATAGAATGACGAAAAGAAACACCGCACACAATATTGGCACTAAGTTGGTCACGTATGAAGCGATCAAATAACTTGTCATGAAACATTTAGCAGTGGAGTCGACATTAAATGACTTCCACTGTTCAATGTCCTCAAAGCTGTGCGCAGTGTAGGAATCTGCGCTTCCAAGAGCCACCACCAGATAAGCCGCCCACACGGGGAAATGCGAACTGCAGAAAGGAGCGCTTTGGATAAGGCCAAGCGTGTACGCGATGATGGCAGGTGAAAGGGCATAGGCCCCGAATGCGATCAATGCTAATGTGCGGTTGCTGCAGCGTCGCCTGAACAACCCAAAGACCCCAAGAAAGACAAACATTGAAGCAGTGATGACCAGCAAAGCCTCAATTCGCAGCACTCGGGTGCATCGACTTTCGAAAACGTCGCCGCCTGGTCGCAGCGCGTCCAATTCTCTGAGTTTTTGGGGTGAAAATCAAACATGAAGTGGTTCAGGATCATCAAACCTCTCTCAAGAGAGTGGAGAAAATGGTGCACCGATGCCAATGATGAAGGAGGATCTCTTATACTTCTTATACTGTGGAAGAGCGGATGAATGTGCGGCGAAACAATACAGGTGATGCTCTAAAGTCCCTTTTTACTGTTGCAGTTTTGGCCGAGTGTCGAAAATTAGGAACCCCTGAAGTAAATTACTTTAGCAAAGCAATCTAAATCATTACTTAATTTTAGAGTAGTTATACAATGCATTACTAATATAAATATTTTTTTCTAAAAATAAGTATTATCCATTCTTTATTTAATAATTAGTAAGAGAACAAGAAGTTAAAACTCCCAAATTAAGGAGGGTTGAAATCGCTTGTTTAAAATTACCTTTACATTAGCGACATATCCTAATTTTTGCTTAATTTTAAAGCACTTGCATGACAATTGGGGTTGATTGTTGTGATAATTCTTGAAATACCCAAAAAGAATGGGCTGTATTTTCCTTATCCTCAAACAAAACATCTTATGCTAGGTTATATATTAACAAGAACATCACCTACATGCAAATTTAAGTAAAACATAATGTAAGAGATTTCCATATGTATAACTCATCAACACGAGGTTTAGTGATGGAGGAAAACAAAATAATTTACTTTCCAAGTGAATACCTTGAAAATTTTTATGTTTATTAGATTGCACCGGCAAACATAAGTGTCGAAGTAAAAAAAAAAAAGTGATGGAGGCACTAGTACTCAAAATTTTGTAAAAGTAATCAACTTTTGGAATTTCTTTTTTGTCCAGTTGTATTCCTAGACTATATACTTTTGCACAAGTACTCCTCAAACTTTTGCAGAAGTAATCCATTTTTGGAATTTCATTTTTGTCCAATTGGATTTCTGGACTATATGCCTTTTCATTCAAATTGATCCTGCGGTTAGAAAAATCAACGGAAACGTGGACATGGCTATTAATTTGCCGTTAAATGCCAAGATGACTCATTTACCTAACTTAACTAATCACTAGATGAGACGATCAAGGAGTTTGCAAATAGAAAGCTTCTGTCCTTCAACACGCTTTTAAGTGAAGGAAAAAAAGATTCTAATTAGAAGATTTTCTAGAAGGGCGTCTTCCCCTCGTTGTCTTAACCAAACCACAAGTGTCGAATCTACTCTCTCGTCTGCCTTGACTTTGGTGCTCGCAGTAGAATGGCTTTTGAGAAGGAAAAAGAAAATGCAAATAAACAAGCTGTTTGAATATTGCTCGAAGTTTCCCTTTGAATTTGATATAGGCGCAAGCTTATGACGATCGTGATGTTCTAAAGTTTTTGTGGAGCCTTGAAGACGGAGACGGACTATCGGATAATGCAAGAAGATGGCTCGTCTGGGGCTTGGACCAACCAGGCAACTCAGCGGGCACTTATTAGCACCCCATTTTGATGTCTATTTTGTACATAAATTGTCAGAACTCTAAAGAGTTTTTGAAAGCCGCCGTTGAAAGCATAAGAAGCGGGGCTATGACAACTCATAGAGAACAATTTAAGCCTTGTTTGGTATTCTAAACTATGACTAGGTTTTAATTGTCATGCCCCGATCCTCAAGCACGTGCCCATCCCGGCTTGGTCAATTAAATCTCGACGTCCAAGGACACATCACCGACCCATTCATTTTAATACGTATGCGGAAGTAGATATAAAATTCCAAGACAATAAAACAATGGGATAGGAAAGTAAGGCCACAAATTTTCGAACTAAACTGACAACCACACTTATATACATTGCAAACCATAATGTATATATTACAATACAAACTATCCAAGTTAGGTCCTACTCAAACCAGTCAAAAAACAAGGTCTACAAACAGGGGTGGGGGTTTCCAATCCACTACGGGTTATCATCCTCGATCTCTTCTTCTTCCACACTCCAGTTGGAACCTACCACTGAGTACACCAGAGAGTCTGATCATCAAGCTTAGAGTCCTTCACGTCCACCATCGAACCATTTTTAGGGTCTGCCGTACTCTTTCCAAAAGCAACCTCCATCACATACAAAGATATCTCAGATTCCGGTACTAGGCCTTCTCTTTGACCATTACGATAATGGCGATATCATGCCCTGTATTGATGAGGCACCTTTTTAGGTGTTAGAATTCAAGTTGGTGGAAGATGACTTACCTTTTCCGATGCGCAAACAACAATTAACCCCGAAACGAACGTTGAATTGTGGATAAATCATGAACAAAAATACTTCACGTTGGTCTGAATGCAATCACGAGGAAAGCACCCGTTTTCCATAGCATAAATGCCAATTGTTCTTGTAAAGCAGAAATGGAACGCCTTCTTTCTTTTTGATGGAAAGGGAAGAGAAAAAAAAAACTATTTCTTTCTGAGCGTACGTTCTGCCAAAAAAATTTGCCAACGGTTGTCTTCAGGAGACTTTTATACATCTCCCTTCATACCCTTTCAAAGGGTGTCTTTCCATCGTAGCATATCAAGATGAAATGGTACGTTCTCATCGCACCCTATCATGAACGTATTAATAAAATATTACATCTCCCACTTGGACATGATGTGCTTGATAACACTCTATCAAGAATATAAGGCATTCAACATTCATCAACTTTACAAAACATTTCATACTCGCAAGTAAGCCATGCGACCAGTGAGTACACCTGCACTTGGGAGCTCAAATTATGCACCTATTAAGGATGACATAATGGTTACAGCCCCGAAAAGAAATAAACGATCGATGTCTCACAGTGCCCTAGACATATTTTGTTACATCAATCCAAGTATATCTATCCCTTAAAGGCTATATTTGATTATTCTCTTAACACCATGTATTTACAATTATATCCGCAACCACATAAGGCAATATAATTGGTCGACTAGTAAATACATGTGATAGATATAAAACAACAATAGTCTTTCTTTGTACTCATGTCTCTCTCCATTTTAGAATAACTACTTTCCTAGACATGTCCCATAAAAACATATCTATTCACGACTGCCGGTAACATGCTAAAGTAACAGTATTGATCTTTCACTTCAAGAACATAGTCAGAAGTACCATAGGGCACAAAATAAGGTAAATCATAAATTACCTCAAGGGCTCACATGATAAGTAAATATGGATAATTTCACTCACCTTCCTTGTCGGTCGTACAATGCACATGTAGTATGAATTATATGCTATAATGAAATTTCTCTTTCTATAAGAGCGTATGTCATTTAATAAATATATCCACTATACGGATCTTAGCCTAAACATAGTCACATGCTTCTCACGTACTCATGTTTAGCTTGAGTGCTATATCGGCTCGCTTTCTATAGCGCCCAATTAAGTACTCGCATCTGGCATTTTTCAGGCATACATGATTGTGGGACTATCATGTTCGATCTTATTATAAACAAATCATAGACCTCATCTTGACTCCAATCAAGGCGACATATTATTTTATTTACCAAACTTGCTCTTCAATCTTTATTTGTACATAATGTCTCATCTTAACGTGCTAACTATATCACTTGAGGCGATTGCTCGTGTGAGTGAGCCAATCATTGTCTACCAACATACTTTCCAATAATATATGTATGCTTGTGTTAGTTTCATAATGGATTTGTACTTATTGATAAAACATCAAGTCACCAATAAACAAACAAGTACCATATAAATGTCCACAGATACATAAACCAATGATCCTCTATAATAACACATATCACATTCTATGCAATCCTAGTGACATCCTGTCGGTCAAGAATATGTTTCTAGGAATAGCCTTCGTAAATGGATTAACAACCATTCTATTGGTTGAAATGTATTGTATGATCACTTCTTTTTGCGCTATTATATCTCTAATGAAGTTGTTCTTTATGTCAATGTGCTTCGTCCTTTCATGATACGTGGGATTCTTCACATAGGCAATGACTGCTTGACTATCGTAATAAATAATCACCAGTCTTGGAACCTCTGTGACAGTGGCTAAATTTTCCAAGAAACGTTTTAGCCATACTGCTTCTTGTTCTACAGCAAAACATGCAATAATTCTGCCTCCATCGTAGACAAGGCCGTGCATGTCTGTTTCTTACTATTCCAAGAAATTGCACCTCCATTGAGCAATAACGCATATTCAGAAGTCGATTTACGCTCATCGAGGTCTCCACCCTAATCAGCATATGAATAGCCCAATAGGCGTAAATCATTCCCTTGGTAACAAAGTCGATAGTCCATGGTGCCCTTTACATATCTTAGGATCCTCTTCACTGCTTTCCAGTGTGCTTAGCTGAGATTTGATTGATATCGGCTTACCAATCTCACGGCATAACATATGTCGGGTCGAGTACACATCATAGCATACATCAAACTTTCGACCGCACTAACGTAAGGAACAATTTCCATCACTTTAATTTCTTCTGGAGTTTTAAGACACATCTCAGTACTTAGGCCTTCACCTTGCATGACAGGGGTATCAATGAGATTACAATGTTGCATATTGAAACGCTCAAGAATCTTCATTATATAAGACTCTTGTAATAAAGTAAAATGTTTCCTTGATCGATTTCTTTCGATCTTAACTCCTAATATATAAGCAGCTTCTCCCATGTCATTCATTTCAAAATTAGAGGACAACCATTCTTTTATGGCGATAACCAAAATTTTGTCATTTCCAGCCAATAGAATATCGTCCACATAAAATGATAAAATCACAAATTTATCTTCGGACTGCTTGACATATACATAGTGATCTTTTTCGATCATCGTGAAACCAAAAGTCGTTATGGCTCGATGAAAACGAAGATACCATTGTCTAGATGATTGCTTAAGACCATATATTGAGCGATGAAGCTTGCAAACTTTATGCTATTGACCTTTAGCTATGAAACCTATTAGCTACTTCATATAGATTTCCTTATCTAGTTCTCTATTGAGAAATGCCATATTCATATCTATTTGATGTAATTCAAGGTCCAAATGTGCAATAATGGCTAGAATAAGGTGTATTGAGGCAAACCTCACAATTGGTGAAAATGTTTCCTTATAATTTATATCCTCTTGTTGAGTATAACATTTCATCACAAGACGAGCCTTATACTTTTCAATGGATCCATCCGCCCTTCGCTTAATCTTAAAGACCCATTTGTTTCCAATGGTCTTACGATTGGGTGGTAGATCAACCAAGTCCCAGACATGATTTGCCCTTATTGACTCCATTTCATCTTCCAAAGCTTTTCTCCATTCTTCCTTATCAGAGGATGAGAGAGCCTCTTGAACAGTTTTAGGCTCGGCATCGTCTTTCTAAGCAATCATAAATGCTTCCCCTTCAATCTCAAAACGACGACAAG
Organism: Eucalyptus microcorys; assembly: GCA_014182515.1. NCBI lineage: Eukaryota > Viridiplantae > Streptophyta > Magnoliopsida > Myrtales > Myrtaceae > Eucalyptus > Eucalyptus microcorys. Next base: position 4,393,878 of record CM024565.1, on the reverse strand, counting down.
GAATACTTTTACGATTACTTTTACACAACAGAATTTCTCTTGAATTCAGTTTACCAGACGATGCAACACTCACACTAAGTCTTGCGTGTTAAGGTAAATTTTCATTTCCCTCTACAAAATCAGTGGGTGTGTTATTAGGATCTTTTATCTCATATAATTGGAATTCCTTATCAATCTCACCTCTACTAGGGAAATCGTTCTCCAAGAACGTGACATCTCGTGACTCCATTTCGGTCACACTTCCATTAGCTTGTTCACCTATGAACACGTACCCTTTGGAGTGTTCAGAATATCTTATAAAGATATATATTTTCCCTCTAGGATCTAATTTGCCATATTTATGGAAAGAATCATGAATATAAGCTGCACATCCCCATTGACGTAGAATACTCAAGTCTAGTTTCATACTAGTCCATAATCATAAATGGTGGAAGTAACCAATTTTGAGGGCACTCGGTTAAGTACATATGCAGCAGTTAATAACGCATCTCCCCAATAGGAGATAGGTAAATTTACTTGCACCATCATAAACTTAACCATTTCCAATAGGATTCTATTCCTTCTCTCAACTACCCCATTTTGTTGTGGAGTACCAGGAATAGTCAATTGTCGTACAATTCCCTTTTTCATTACAAAGAACCTTGAATTGCTCCGATAGATACTCACGTCCGTGATCGATTCTCAATGCCTTTATTGTTTTGTTCAACTGATTCTCTATCATCGCTATATATCGTCTAAAGCAGTATAATGCTTTTGACTTATGGGAGATTAGAAAGATATAATCGAAACGCGTGAAGTCATCTATGAAAGTGATGAAGTATGAGACTCCATGCCTCGCCCTCACATTCAAAAGACCACAAATGTCAGAATGTATGAGTTGCAATGGAAATTCGACTCTAGTCCATTTACCAAATGGTTTTCTAGTTACTTTTCTTGCTAGACAATGTTCGCATACGGGTAGATCAATATTAGTGAGTGACCCTAAAAGGCCTTCTCTAGCTAATATTTGCATTTTTTGCAACCCAATGTGACCTAATCTAGCATGCCATGTACTTGCATTAATCTCAACATTACTAGAAGATGCAATTAAAGAAAAACAACCATCGACATTAATATTGTACTGATCATAGTCAATGTCTAATACCATAAAACCATTCGATACATGACCTGAACCATAATAAATTGTTCCATACAAAATGTCAACATAATCACCATGGAAATTCAATACATAACCTAAGCTAAGAAGAACAACTACGGAGACCAAGTTTCGTCGAATATCTGGAGCATAAAGAACATCATGTAGGAATAGGTTTCGACCACCACATAAAATTAATTTACATGTGCCGATACCCTTCACTTCAATTTTTGAGTTATTCCTAACATATATCAATCTTCTTCCTAGCTGAATCCGACGATACTCCACAAACGCTTCTCGATCTCTAACTACGTGGTCTGTTGCTCCTAAGTCTACAGTCTGCATTGGATGAGATTCAGCAAGCATTACAGTGCTAGAAACAAAAGCATTACTTAAATTAATGGAGTAATAGGGTACCTCTTTCGGCTTAGTGCATTCACGAGCAAAGTGACCGATCTTGCCACAATTGTAGCACTTCATCTTGGCCTTGTCCTTCTTCCCACCACGCTTCTTGCGTTGGAAGGTCTTAGCCCTTTTAGGTACCTGGTCAATTTTCTTCCCTTTGTTGTTGAATTGATGATTCCTTTTGCATTTAAAGCCCGAAGTTTTGCGTGAACTCGATTCAGCAACATAAGCATGAGTAGAGGATCTCGCAACCTCTAGGCGCTCATCCTCTAATTCCAAATGACGCGCAATGTCATTAAAAATGACAATATTCTCATTATGCGTCATATTGATCTTCATATACTTCTAGTTGTCAAGAAGAGACCTTATAACAGCCTGAACTTGCTGTTCGTCAGTAAATGGGTGACCTACTGACTTCAGCTCACGAATCATGTTTGACATCTCTCCGAAGATGTTGCCTCATTGTTATATTTGGGCGCTTTCGGTATGTGCCAAATTTGATGGTGAGTCTCCTTAACTTAGTGGCAGATGTACCCTCAAACTTATCTTTCAAGGCAACCCACATAACTTGAGCTTTATCATAACTTTCAAACTCACACATGAGTTCATCTTGCATACATCTCAGCAACGTGATGCGAGCAATGCTATTTTTCTTTTTCCAAGCTTGATAAGCTTCCAAATCTCTCTTATGTTGAGCCAAAGTTCCATGCTCAGGTTCATCCATGGTGTGGTTGAGGGTTTCCAAAACATCTTGCTCCTCAAGAATGTACAAACCTTTCGGTGCTAAATATCATAATTGTCACCGTTTAACTTCTCACCCTTATTGAGGTTAGTAACAATGGTCTTGGATGCCAAAGCCATAATCAATTGCTATAACACATTGACATAATAAATGCAGAATCAATACTAACACACTTTTCAGAGTAACACACGTATTTAATTTGCAGCAAAGACAAACTAAATCAATGATAATTCAACAAAATACACAGAAATGAAAGTTCACTATGTTCCCAATCAGCTCCTATGTACGATTGTTCTATTATCATTAATTAGTTTAATTTACACAAGTTTTAAGTTCTAGGTGAGAACTCATTCGAATTCTACTAACCTACGAACTCCCACTAGGAAAAATAATTACATGACCTCATGTAATTTCTACATTTTTCCAATCACACAAGAGCATAGCATGATGTGAACCAACGTACATAAAACAATCATGCTGCAACTATAATCAAAATTGCAATTCAACATGGAACGGAAAAACAAGGATTTCCTACCATTGTTCAAATTTTCTTGGAACTAGAAAATTATAAGTATATTAAACTATATACATACTACTATCGAATCAAGCTCTACACAGCATATATGACATCATTTTCGTATAAGCTAGCTACTATATTTCCTAAAATATAAGAAAATACAAGCTAAAAATGAATAGACTATGCATTTATAACCTAAAAATACGCGTACTTAGGGTTTTGTACACAATTTCATACATTTATAAAATTCAAACATGCAAAATAACTATACCACAGTGTAGAGAACATACATACAAACTAAATGCCGCTGACCATGCTCCAATCGGAGCTCTCACGCACCCACACACGCCAGCGAGCCTAAAGGGCTCCTGGCCAGTTCGACAGGTCCGACCGGTTCGACTAGCGACCGGTCTGATCGCCCGAATGGTTGACCGGTCAACGGCCCGGTCGGGTAAGGTCGGATCTCGGGTCGGGTTTCCAAACGGGTTGGGTCTCGAGTTGTGTCGCCGGCCGGCCAATTGCCGTCAACGGTGACGTCATCGATGACATCATCCAGCGGTTACCGATAGTTGGATGACGTCACGAAAGACGTCATGGTGACGTCAGCATGCGTCGGTATGTTGACACGTGCGTGACGTCATGCGTCAGTTCGCCGACCAGCGCGTGACATCATGCGCCAGTCCGTTGGTGTGCCTAGCGCGTCAGGCGTGTGGATCCCACACGCAGCGGCTTCTGGCTGCACGTGGGTGCGTTCGGCGTCCTTCAACAGTGCTTGACCCATCGTTGGACTTGTCTCGATGAGTACTTGCACCCTGTATATTTGAAAAATTATTTTGACAGAAAAAATATTTCGAAAATTGGCCAAAACCGCACAGATGCACGCGACCTCGAATTTGTTCTTCGCTTCAGTTCATTTTCAATAATTCAGATTGCAATTCCAAGCAATAAACATCTAAACGGAATGGAGTTCATTCTCTTGATCTCGATATGGAGTGGTAAACGAGAAAAATCGATGAAAAACAAGGCAAAAATCACAACCTGACTCTGCTACCAAAGTTAAAATTCAAGTCAGCGGAAGACGATTTACCTTTTCCGATGCGCAAACAACAATTAATTTCGGAACGAACATTGAATTGTAGATGAATCACGAACAAAAATACTTCACATTGGTCTGAATGCAATCACGAGGAAAGCACCCAATTTCCACAACGTAAATGGCAATTGTTCTTGTAAAGCAAAAATGGAATGCCTTCTTTCTTTTTGATGGAAATGGGAGAGAAAAGAAAAACTATTTCTTTTTGAGAGTACATTCTGCCAAAAAAAATTGCCAACGGTTGTCTTCAAGAGACTTTTATACATCTCCCTTCATACCCTTTCAAATGGTGTCTTTCCATCGTAGCATATCAAGACGAAATGGTGCATTCTCATCGCACTCCATCATGGACGTATTAATAAAATACTACATTAGGTAAACCCGTATCAACCCAGACCATGGATTTCACCAACACGTATTCTAGTCCGTCCTGATGCCCATTTATCGGAATATGGTAACTCAGTTCTGTAAATTTCTTTGGTTGTCCAAAATGTTCAGGAGGGGCTGCCATCTATGGACCTGAAATGTTATCCCACAACGGGGTGAGACAACGTCTTAGCGAGTTCCACCCCCTAAGACTCGACTAGGAGGAAAATACGCCCTGAGGGCTGCCTAGGCACCAACACGGGGTAGAGGACTTACCTAAGCCTCCACTTCTTCCTGCAAGTCAATTAAATTGATACTATCATCGCATCACATCATCACATCAAATCCAATAATCAGATCGAATCATCGATCAATCGACCCAGTCGATTACATGTTATCACGACCCTTCCTTGGTTGACCCATTCAATACTATCTAATAAGTCCAATCATATCAGAACTGCTCCCTCTAAGCTGATAAATAAATAGTATAGCTCGCACTAAGCTGGTAATTAGTATATTGCTCGCTATCTAAGCTGATATATCAAGCCCGTAGACTGATATAGTATACTAATAACACTCTCTCTAAGCTGATAGTAACAATGCTCACTCTAAGCTGATAGTAACATTACTCACTCTAAGTTGATAAGGTGTACTGCTCGCGCTAAGCTAATATATCAGAGCCTGTAGGTTGATATAGTACACTAGTATACTGCTCTCGCTAAGCTGGCATATCAGAGCCTGTAGGATGATATATTATACTATCCTGACCATTTCCCAAAATCACCATTTTTCTCATACCCGATGAAAATACTCGTGTGTCGGTCTGTTTTAGCCAAAATAAGATTTTCTACCACTTGAAAATCCTACCAATTTTAACCGTCCACAATTACATTTTTGGTACTGTAAACCAACGCCCAGTGATTTTCTAATTAATTGAAATTAATTAAATTTAGGAATAAATTCCTAAAATACAATTCACACTAAATCAACACAAATTAGAGCTCAATTAAATAAATAGATCACATCATTGCAATCAGCATAAAATTTCGATCATCGGCTATTCCGATCTAATTTCTAGAAAATAAACAAATAAATTAATAATTATGGAAATTAATTATTAAATACTAAAATTGCAAACTTAGGCCCGTAAAGCCTAATTGAAAGCTGAGATGGAGCCGGAAAATTTTTCGAATCACTCTAAATAAATACTAGAGCTTGTCTAGGCCCTAATTGCACTAAACTATCCACCTAACATGCATCGGTAATTAATCAAATTGCTAATCTAATCTAACTATCCACCTAATTTATACTTAGTCTAAATTAATCAATCTTTAAATGTCATTAGCTTACTAAGCGAGAATTAGTGAGTTAAACTCACCTGTTAATTGATTCGCTCGAATCAAATTGATGGGAATGTGACAAGGCTCGATCTTCTCCAAAGCGGGACCAACTTTCGGGGTCGGGAAGCGGGCCAACACGGGCCTAAACAGTGCTGGAAACCCATTGAACTCAGCTTCTGTTTGGGGCTAAAGATGGCTGATCCGGGGCCGGTTGAGTGAGCAAAGATCGGTAGCGAATAGGCAGGGGCTTCAGCGGTTCGGACGGGTAGCTCCAGGCTTCGATTGCGATCAAAGGTGGCGCACGGCGGCCTAAGCTGGTCGGAGTAGCTCTTGGGATCGTGGCTGAGGCGGAAAGGAGGTTTGGAACAGCGGGGACGACAGTGCGGCAAAGCAAGGTGGCCAGGCGCACACGCAGGGCAGGGACGGCGAGGTGGTGGCGTGAACGGCGGTTCAGTGGGCTAGCTGGCTTCGGCGACTCCTTTTGGCTTATTGGGGTGTCGAATAGCAAAGAAAGGAGGGGGAAAGGGGCTGTCGACCGGCTACTAGGGGGAAGGAGGAGATAAGCGAGCAATGGGGCCTACTTGGTCTTCTATCTCATCTCTTTGTCTCCCATGGAGGTCCCCACCAACCCAGCTGGCTTGCATAGCCATTTCCTCAGCCTTTTGGCTTCCTCTAGAAGCCTTGAAGAGGTCCAAAAGTTGGGTCCAATGGGGACATAAGAATTTGTATATGATTTTGCTTCAATTGGACCCAAATGCTTCTCAATTCAATTCAATTTGGCCTCTATAAATTTCTATATCGATTCCTCGATCAAATTGGTATGTTTCCTCGCCAATTGAACCTACTTGCTTCCCGATTGCGCGATCAAAAATGGTTTCCAGCATTTTATGTACAAAAACGACCTTACCCCGACTTTTTCCCAAAAAGTCTCTATTTACAGAAAAATCTTTGGAGGCTGAGTCGACGTTCCTAAAATGACTCATGACATGGAAAATTTTCAATATCTAAAATCATATTCAAATTCGTGGTTAATTTCAATTCGGCGTAATTTTAGCGTGACCTAGGCTATCGGGTAATTTCAGAAATTTTTAGTGCAAATGACTCGTGGTTGATTTTCTTCGAGCTACAATGAACCCACTCGACACATTGGTGACTCTCGGTTGTTGTGAAAATCTCGAGGATTCAAATATAAACACAAGGTACCAAAACGATAGAAAAATCAGTCTAGTGTCGGTTGACGAGAATTTTCCAATTTAGTGAAGTCACCCACGTTTAGCCACATATCTCCATCGAACTGAGCTATCTCTGATTTCTAATTGATTTTTAATTGTGTCGTAATGACCTCTAAAGATGAGCACGGTCGAGTAGCCGATTCCAGGTCGAATTCTCAAGTCTATTGCATTAAAATTCCTTAATGGCTTTCCTAGATAGTCTAGTTATCTCAAGAGTGATCAGTTCTGAGAACAGCTCTATAGGCGCGTCGATGAAAAGCCCAATTAATTTAATTGAAAGCAGAAGTGAAAAATCTAGGATGTCACATTAATGGAAAGAAAATGCTAGATTTATTAAAACTACTTTATAAAATTAATTTGCTAAAGAATGTGTTGGAATGATTATAAGTGACCCTTAAAACAAGTGGGCCTTGAACAACAAACAAATAGTGTGACACATTATTGAGTAAACTAACACACATGGTAACTTTATAAACAGAAACGATTGAAACTTTTATTCAGAGGAGACAATTTGATATAATGGTATACGCATTTCTTATACATATATATGTAATTTGGCTGGTTTTATAATAATTTACACATTTAAAACTATGAATCATGTTTTCAGCCCCAAGGGTACTATATGCTAGAATTAGAGATTCGTTACTATTTCCTTTCCTTACTTTTTAATTCAGATTTTTTTTTATTATTTTTATTGTGCAATTCCTATAATCAAACGGTTTGAAATCTTTTGTGCTAAGTATTCTAGGATATCAAGAACTAATATGCTACGCTCATAGTTTGCACATATATCTATTAAATTGCATCAATAATGACTTGTATTTTTAACGTGGATGGAGATTAATCATCAAATCCTCAAGCCTTAATAGGATGCAGCTTAGTAACATATTGAAGAGGGTGTAGCTGGTATACTAGGGGACCTACATAAGGAGTCCAATCATTTCAATACCCTTTATCTACAGCCACATAAATCCTGTCGTTGTCCTGTATGTCATAAAGCTTCTTTAAGAAGTTGACCTGAAATAGAAAAAGCAAGACCAGGTGTTAACAAAAGGTAAGAACACATTTTAGATGGAGATAACACATTGAAGAGGGTGTGACTAGTGTACAAGGGGATCTAGTTAAAGAATCCAATCAATCTATTGCCTTTTATTTACAGTCACATAAATCCGATAAATCCGGTCGTTGTCCAGCTCGTCAAAAAGCTTCCTTAAAAGGTTGACCTGGAAAAGATAAAGCAAGGCGGCTTTAAAATAATTGTCCTGGCAAAGAATAAGAAAAGAACAAAGTGGTGAAGAAAGGGTAAAGCTGACACGTTTTGCGTGGAGAACAAACCCTATCTCGTGTTTCCCGATCCGATATGGAGAAAAAGCAAGAGCAATTGTTAAAAAGAAAGGTAAGTTAACGTGTTTTACATGGAGATGACACATTGAAGATGGTGTAGCTAGTATGTAAGGGGACCTAATTAAGGAATCCAATCATTCCAATGCCCTAAAGCCATAATTCTCGTCATCGTCCTATGCGTTGGAAATGTTCATCTTTAATTAAATTGACCTAACAATGAAAAAGCAAGACCAAATTTTTTTTTTAAAGTGAGCTAACCCAATTTACACGGAGCACTAACACTTTCTTATGTGCCTCAGTCCAACATTTCTAAATCTTACGAAGGAGCGGAACATAACTCAATGACATCAAGAGAAGCACGAGAGATGCGGAATGAAAGATGCAACTAAATTGTTAGAGTGGTGTTAGATAATGGCCACTGTCACCCTCTAGATAATGGCCATGACAGGGCGAAATCAGTTGTTATGCACATGCTCTGTTCAGGATGGTAATTATATTAACATAATCCATAAATTAGTGGCACATCTAGAATCATGTTATTTGAGCAGGCTTACTATTGGACTTTCATATGAATTTATTCTATAGGAAATACATGTTGCCATTTAGGTCTGCTTGTAGTTGGACTAGCTACACTCTCTTCAATGTGGAATAATTCATGTATCCTCTTTTGCCATCTTAAAAGCATTCTAACATTGCATCTTGTTCAATTCTCTACGCTTGACCATCGATCCTCCCCCGCATAAAATTGTTTCTCGGATGAGCTCAAGAGATCAAATGCATCAAAACCATTGATTTTTCGATTGGTAAGGTCAAATTCTCGTTAAACGAAAAGTCCTAAGTAGGTAGATCCATCAAAAGACACCGGTATCCATATTGAGTAATAAACCTACTAGGTGACATTAGGCCATCTGGCCAAGAGATTCCTTCATTCACTTTCAAAAGGGGATATACTCACTAGTTAGCCAATCTCATCGTATCCATTAGTCACCTTTCTATTGTTTCACTTATAAAAATAAATTAATAAAAAACATTTTTATCATTAAAAGAAAATGTCTAAACATATTTTATCGTCAATAATACGAAGATGGTGCTATTTTTACACCTTTTTTAGCTAAAACACACCCTATTTTTGTTAATTGACCCAATTAACTTTCAATTTTCATAAGCATGTATTGATACTTAACATATTTTTTAGGGAAACAAATAATCTATAAGTTGTTACTTTCTTATCTCGATTTCTATGGGATAGGTAGGGGGACGATTTGGAATGCAGTACAAAGGTTGGCGGACAGAGATGAGTATCGCGATGAAACCCTCAATCAGAATGACTATGGTGGGCAACGAGGGAGAGGTCGTCTTGGTGAAATCACGATTGGTGATATCGCAAAGGTGGAAGATGGGGTGGTTATGACAACGCCGACGAGCAGTGGGATCGTAATTATGAGGATCATCGTTACGATTTTGACAAAGTTAAAGGAATAGTGGTGGTGATGACCGTGGCCGTCAAAGACAGGAGGAGTTCAATTTGAAAATGAAAATTCCAACCTTCTATGGAAGTCTAAATATTGTTGACTTCATGGATTAGCTCACTGAAGTGATTTGATTTTTCTCGGTGTGTCGGTTCCTAGATCCGTGACCCTCAGTTCCAAAAATTGGAACCGAACCGATTGGGTTCCAGGCCAGTTCGTGGGCGCCCTGGAAACCAACTTATTCCTATGCTTTGGATAAAAATCCAATTTTTGTATAATAAAGTATAAAAAGTTCCACCATTTCATTATAAAAGCATCCTTGGTTCTATGGTTCTTTGATCGAATTGAAAACCAAGTTTCAAATCTCAATGGTTGCGGATTCCCCAAAAGAACCTTCAAAACAAGTTAAGAACTGGTCCCGGAACCGATAGTTCTCGCCTTAGTATGGAAATCCAATCTGTTAGAGATATATTAAGAAAATTCTGTATAATTCTCTCAATTGATCATGATTAATTATAATTGATATTTAGATAGTCATTTTGAAAGTGTATAAACATTAAATAGGCTTATGAGCGCCTATAATGGACGCAAACAAGTAAAGGGCACGAGTTTGTGGTATGGATGCGAACGTGGAAAGGTAATGGAAGAAGAAATCTACAATGGTCATGTCAACGAGGTACCAACCACCAATTATTAACTCGAATCATAGTTTGCAAAATAAATGACATTGACGGGACCCAAAATAATTTTCATGTTGTGTGGCATTGTTTAATCTTGATTAGGACGTAAGAGCAAGAGACAAATTCTTGTATAAGCCGGTTCGATTTATTGTGAGTTGAATGAAAATGGATCTCAATCATTGTCTGTCCCACTAATTTATTTGATTCCTACACCCGATACCAATAATGTTTCCTCCTTAATAATTGATCTTGGATGTCAAGTCATATGTTTATATTTCCTCCTCAATCATTGATCCTTTAAGCAGCCCCAAAAGATATCAATAGATGGATAAAAATAGCAGCAACCAAATCATTAGCTTGCCCTTGAATACACCGAATCATAAAATATACGTCTCTCTCGCTATTGAAATAAGCAATTAGTTACTTATTAACAATAGTTCCACCAATATCAATTGTGTGAGATGTGGGATGCGTAAAAGAAGGATTCAACCCCATGGGTACTTAATGATTATCCTCTGGTTGATTGCTGAATCACATGCACGCTCACATCTTGCGCAAGATTAAGTCATGTGAGACGCTCATGTGCCAGCTCTACTTGGTAAGCTGCCTTTGATTATCACTTTAACAAATTTCTAATCTATCCTTGCAAATCTTTGATTCTGCATCTCTAATTCTATGCATGTTTTGATAGTAACCTCTAATAGGTGTACAAGAAATAATATAACAATTTATACTTTGGTAATAAATCTGTAATAGACATACCAGAAAGAATAGAATAATGTATATTTTGGCAAAATGTTTGAGAATATCTTTTATGTATATATAGACTCTATTTTGAAATGCCTATACATTTTATATGTGTAAAAAAAATTGTTACGATGATGTTTTGAAAGAGTTTAACGAAGTAATGGATACTTTATCTCATATTTGATCCATATTTGACAGATAATATCAAAAGATCTCATGTTGGGCTCATATTGACAAGCAAATTCTATTAAAGTCATACTTGGCTAAAAATAGTATCGATAAATCTTCAATGTACTAAAATAATATAACTATGCATGTTTTGGTAATAAATGTTTATGTGTAAATAGACTCTATTTTAAAATATGCACATATAATTAAATGAATTATCAAAGATCTTTGGTAGATATAGTCCCTCCAACTTCATAATTGAAGTGACAAAAATCCAACACCAGGTATAGTTCTAATTACTCTATAATTCATAATAAAGTCCTATATCTACATTAATTCCTATCACTGGTGTTATTGATATATTAAATTTTTACAATTCTCTTATAAATCTCAAGAGAGCCTATAAAGATGTTAAAAGTAATTGCTTAATTACACATAGTATCTATTTTCAAATATTTGAGTTGATGGAACAAATTCTTCCATCCAAGATATAAAAAAAGAAAAAGAAAAAAAAGAACATTCAAGAAGAAAAATTAAATGTTCAAAATTCTATATTCCATGATGGAACTTATAATCAATGATTGTGTATATTTTGGTAATGGATATTCAAAATAATTGTTAAACCTATCTACATACATTTTGAATTTCAATGGAGGAGCACCCACGATGGATGCAGAATAGCAAAGGGTAATGGGTTTGTGGTATGGATGTAAACGTGGAAAGGTAATAGAAGAAGCAATCTACGATAGTCACGCCAACAAGGTAGAAATTTCTGACTCGCATCAGATTTTGCTCTCATGATCTTGTCACATTGGCATACCATCAATGATCCTAGAAAGAGCAACTTTTTTGTGAAATGAACAATCTTAATGGGACCGAAGTGATCTTCATGTTGTATGGCATTTTTTGATGTTTATTAGGACATGAGAGCTAGAAACAAATTATTGTATATGAAAATTTGATTGTCATGAGCTAAATGAATCTCAATTATTGTTCTTCCCACTTTTTTTTTGGGTCCAACATGAAACATATATCTCTCGACAGCTATAATCACGTGTACATGTTTTCTCTTTAATTCGTCATCTCGGATGTCAAATCATAAGTTCATGTTTCCTCTTCAATTATTGATCCTGGATGGCATAATGTCATATTAGTCCTCCCTCATTTTTTTTTAACATTATAAAAAAAATAAGGTGTCAAAATTCTTATTCAATCTGAAATTGTCTATTCAGGCATTGAAAAGGCCAAACATCGATAAGAAAGCATCCCCAAAAAGTATTAATAAATGGATAAAATTATTTGTCATTCAAGATGAATGATTAAAGAGGAAACATGAACCCCAATCATAGCTATCGAAAGATATATGTTTCATGTTACGGACAATAATTGAGATTCATTCAACTGACAATGAATTGAATCTTCATATACAAGAGTTTGTTCCTAGTTCTCACGTCCTAATAACAAAAATGCCATACAACTTGAAAATCAGTTTGGGTCCCATAAAGGTTGTTCATTTCACAAAAAAAATCCGGAACCACTTTGTTCTTTCTAGGATCATTGATAGTATGCCAATGTTGAGGTAGGCTAACAATATCACCAGAAGGGGTATGAATAGGTGATTTCAACAAATCCTGACAAATTATTGCGAAAATTAAGTGTCGAAATAAATATGATCAAGAGCGGGTACAATGGAATATGAATATTATCAAATTTAGGTCATATTTAAGTGATTGAGTGCAGTGTTACTATCAATGAATAAATGAATATGAGTAGAGAGATACAAAATTTTGCACACAGAACTTTTATAGTGGTTAAGCTTATGTAAGCTTACGTCCACTTTCCCACGTTGACAGCCTACTAACTAGATTTCACTAATCAATCAATGAGAAATTACAGTGCTGCTTGAATTCAAGCATTTCTTGTCAAAGTAGGTGTTGTTTATACTCAAGCTGATAGGACTTAATAATCTCCCACCTAACACATACTATCACTCTACTAATACTTATCAAAAGATTACAATTGAATGCTCAAGAAAGACTAAATGAGAATATATCAAGCTCTCTTTGACTTTAGAATTTTGTCTCTTGATCTCTCTCTCTTCGGCGCCCGGTCTTCTTTTATAGTTCTCAGCATCCAGAACTTTTCGTTTGGACAATCTTTAAGAGGATCAATCTTCAAGCTAGCCATTGGACAATTAATGAGAACACTAGGGTAACCGTTGAGGTTGAATAGTCAAAGAATCTGTCAATTTGGTCACCCATACAAACAAATATTAGTTTCTATAAGTGGAGTGCTTCAACTAACGAAGGAATCTTGTTTTCAAGATGATTATCAATCAATTAAGATGTCTTGGGTGATTAAAAATATCACTAATAATCTTTAAGATTGAAAGTCATTCAATATCTTCTAAAGTTGGACTTCATTTCAGATCACAAGCTATAAAGTCATGAGATAAAATACCTCCAAAAAATATTGATGAAGTTCGTAGCAAGAGTTTTTTCACATGTAGAATAGGTACTCTCCTAATATTCAGCCATTTCAGTATTCTAATGATATTCAGAGCTGTGCCAATATTTAAGTGTAAATTCTGCTAACATCCAACGTAGTTGCCTTGCTGATATTCACCCAGTAGTTATGTTAATATTCATGCAGTTGCATTGCTGATTCACACAATTCATTGTTCTTGCTTCTTGAATATGATCAACTGTTCTTGCCAAGATATTTAACAACAATAATGATATCCATACTCTAGACCCAAAACCTCGATACTTCCAAGTCAATATGAATTTTCCATTCTTATAGACTTCTTCACATATATCTTTTAGTCATCAAGAATCCTTTCGGCATAAATATTACTTGAAACGTGAGCATTTCTTGCATTTATCAATATTGATATAAACACTGAATAGTTTTATCAATTTCAAAATATATTAAGAAGTTGTCTCAACAAATGTGACAAGATCATGAGAGCAAAATCAGATTAGAGTTAGTAATTTCTACCTTATTGACATGACCACTGTAGATTACTTCTTCCATCACCATCCGCGTTCACATCCACGCGACAAACCCGTACCCTCTGCTTGTCTGCATCCACTGTGGGTGCTCTTAACATACATACATACATACATACATATATATATATACCAAAATATGCACAATCATTGAATAAAAATTCTATCATGGATATGGAACTTTGAACGTTTAATTTTTTTTTCTTGAATTTTCCTTTTGTATATTAGACGGAAGATTTTTTCCATCAACTCAAATATTTGAAATAGATATTATGTGTAATTAAGCAATTACTTTAAACATCTATTGCCGACATATGCACAACCATGGACTAGAAATTTTCAAACATTTAAATCTTTCTTTATAGGCTCTCTTGAGATCTACGAGAGAATGAAAAAAACAACATATAAATAACACTTGTGGTAGGAATTAACTTAGAAATAGGAGTTTATTCTTATGAATTATAGAGTAATTAGACCTATACCCGGTATCGGATTTTTGTCACATGAATTATGAAGTTGGAGGGATTATATCGACCAAAGATCTTTGATAATTCATTTAATTATATGTGTATTTTAAAATAGAGTCTATTTATACATAAACATTTATCACCAAAACATGCATAGTTCTATTATTCTTGTATATCAAAGATTTATGGATACTAGTTTTTTGCCAAATATGACTTGAATAGAATTTACTTGTCAAATACGAGCCATGAGATCTTTTAATATTATTTGTCAAATATGAGTTTGATATGAGATAAAGTATTTTTACATCATTAAACACTTTCAGAACATCATCATAACAATCACTTTTACAATAAAATATATAGGCATTTGAAAATAGAGTCTACATTTACATAAATAAATAAATAAATAAATAAATATATATATATATATATATATTCTTAAACATTTTCCCACAATATGCATTATTCTATCATTTCTTGTATATCTATTAGAGATTTATTACCAAAATATGCACAATAATATTATTTCTTGTACACTTACTAGTGGTAACTATCAAAACAAGCATGGAATTAGAGGTACATAATCGGATATTTGCAAAGATGGATTGGAAATTTGTCAAAGTGATAATCAAAAGCAGCTTACCAAGTAAAACTGCACATGAGCGCCTCACATGACTTTATCTCGCATAAGCTTTATATATGCGCACGCACATGTGATTCAATTATCCAACAGAGGATAAACATTAAGTACACATGTTGTTGAATCCTTTTCTTTTATGCATCCCATGTTTAACACAATTGATTTTAGTGAAATAATTTTGAATATATTGCTCATTTAAATAGCGAGAGACAGTATATTTTATTATTGGGCGTATTCAAAGGTATGCTAATAATTTGTTTAATGCTAATTTTGTCCATCTATTGATATATTTTGGGGCCACTTAAAGGATCAATGATTGAAGAGGAAACATGAACGTATGACATAACATCCAATATCAATTATTAAGGAGGAAACAAGAACCTCTATGATTACAGCTATCGGACATTGATTGAGATTCATTTTCATTCAACTCACGGTGAACCGAATCTACATATACAGGAATTTTGTCTTTTGTCCCTCGTCCTAATAAAAAATTAAAAAAATGTTATACAACGTGAAAATCAGTTTGGGTCCTATCAATGTCGTTTACTTTACGAAAACATTTGGAACCACTTTGTTTTTTTTTTAGGACCACGACAATATGCCAATGTGACAAGATCATAAGAGCAAAACCCAATTCGATCGATAATTTCTACCTTGTTGACATGAACATTGTGGATTTCTTCTTCCATTACCTTTCTACATTTGCATTTACACCGCGAACCGCATCTTCTGCTTGTCTGCATTCATTCTTGGTGCTCCTCCGCTAGAATTCATAATATATAAAATATATATAAACATAAGAATCTTTCAATCTCATAACTTTTTAAAGTAGAATTATTATTCAGGCCAATCATGCCTAATAAAATAACATTAGGATTCAGGAAATATCTTCATTGAAATTAATATTTAGTCTTTTTTCTTTTCCTTTTGTTTGATCCAAGGATAGGATACAACAATCGATTGATAGGCCCAACAAAATGCTAGATAGGGATTGCCATCTCGTAGGTCTAATGTTACCTAGCAGCGTGTTACGAAATGATGTACATTATTCGACCACGCTATGAGCCATCATGTGCCCCTAGCACCCGATGAAGATGCCAATGACTTAATTCACCAAAAATCTCCAACTTTAGATCCAATGCTAATTTTGTGCAAATATTGAAAATAAAAAAAAAGGTTTGCGCTATTGCGACCCTTTACATAACTAAATCCACCCCATTTTTTTTTCACTAAAAATGCAAAATTGTCCTCAATAATATCAATTGCAATATAAAGTGGTAGCCCTAAAGTAAATTACTTTCCTTCTTTTTTATTTTTTTTCTAATTTTATTTAGAATTTAGTTGTCATAATTAAACATTTCACATACCTTATGTTTTCTTCTAAAGTTAGAATTCATTCCAGATCACAAGTTGTAAAGTCATGAGATAAAATATTTCAAAATAATATTGTTGAAGTTCGTAGCAAGAGTTTTGCCACATGTAGAATAGGTACTCTCCTAATATTTAGCAATTTCAGTATTCTAATGATATTCAAAGCTGTGTTGATATTTAAGTGTAAATTCTGCTAACATCCAACGTAGTTGCCTTGCTGATATTCACCCAGTAGTTATGTTAATATTCATGCAGTTGCATTGCTGATTCACACAATTCATTGTTCTTGCTTCTTGAATATGATCAACTGTTCTTTCCAAGATATTTAACAACAATAATGATATGCATACTCCAGACCCAAAACCTCGATACTTCCAAGTCAATATGAATTTTCCATTCTTATAGACTGCTTCATAAATATCTTTTAGTCATCAAGAATCCTTTCGGCGTAAATATTACTTGAAACGTGAGCCTTTCTTGCATTTATCAATATTGATATAAACACTGAATAGTTTTATCAATTTCAAAATATATTAAGAAGTTGTCTCAACAAATGTGACAAGATCATGAGAGCAAAATCGGATTAGAGTTAGTAATTTCTACCTTATTGACATGACCACTGTAGATTACTTCTTCCATCACCATCCCGCGTTCACATCCACGCGACAAACCCGTACCCTCTGCTTGTCTGCATCCACTGTGGGTGTTCTTAACATACATACATACATATATATATATATATATATATATCTGTATGTATATATAGGTTTAGCAATTATTTTAAATATCTATTACCAAAATATGCACAATCATTGAATAAAAATTCCATCATGGATATGGAACTTTGAACGTGTAATTTTTTTTTTCTTGAATTTTCCTTTTGTATATTAGACGGAAGATTTTTTCCATCAACTCAAATATTTGAAATAGATATTATGTGTAATTAAGCAATTACTTTAAACATCTATTGCCGACATATGCACAACCATGGACTAGAAATTTTCAAACATTTAAATCTTTCTTTATAGGCTCTCTTGAGATCTACAAGAGAATGAAAAAAACAACATATAAATAACACTTGTGATAGGAATTAACGTAGAAATAGGAGTTTATTCTTATGAATTATAGAGTAATTAGACCTATACCTGGTATCGGATTTTTGTCACGTGAATTATGAAGTTGGAGGGATTATATCGACCAAAGATCTTTGATAATTCATTTAATTATATGTGTATTTTAAAATAGAGTCTATTTATACATAAACATTTATTACCAAAACATGCATAGTTCTATTATTCTTGTATATCAAAGATTTATGGATACTAGTTTTTTGCCAATTATGACTTGAATAGAATTTACTTGTCAAATACGAGCCATGAGATCTTTTAATATTATTTGTCAAATATGAGTTGGATATGAGATAAAGTATTTTTACATCATTAAACACTTTCAGAACATCATCATAACAATCACTTTTACAATAAAATATATAGGCATTTGAAAATAGAGTCTACATTTACATAAATAAATAAATATATATATATATTCTTAAACATTGTCCCACAATATGCATTATTCTATCATTTCTTGTATATCTATTAGAGATTTATTACCAAAATATGCACAATAATATTATTTCTTGTACACTTACTAGTGGTAACTATCAAAACAAGCATGGAATTAGAGATACATAATCGGATATTTGCAAAGATGGATTGGAAATTTGTCAAAGTGATAATCAAAAGCAGCTTACCAAGTAAAACTGCACATGAGGGCCTCACATGACTTTATCTCGCATAAGCTTTATATATGCGCACGCACATGTGATTCAATTATCCAACAGAGGATAAACATTAAGTACACATGTTGTTGAATCCTTTTCTTTTATGCATCCCATGTTTAACACAATTGATTTTAGTGAAATAATTTTGAGTATATTGCTCATTTAAATAGCGAGAGACAGTATATTTTATTATTGGGCATATTCAAAGGTATGCTAATAATTTGTTTAATGCTAATTTTGTCCATCTATTGATATATTTTGGGGCCACTTAAAGGATCAATGATTGAAGAGGAAACATGAACGTATGACATAACATCCAATATCAATTATTAAGGAGGAAACAAGAACCTCTATGATTACAGCTATCGGACATTGATTGAGATTCATTTTCATTCAATTCACGGTGAACCGAATCTACATATACAGGAATTTTGTCTTTTGTCCCTCGTCCTAATAAAAAATTAAAAAAAATGTTATACAACGTGAAAATCAGTTTGGGTCCTATCAATGTCGTTTACTTTACGAAAACATTTGGAACCACTTTATTTTTTTTTAGGACCACGACAATATGCCAATGTGACAAGATCATAAGAGCAAAACCCAATTCGATCGATAATTTCTACCTTGTTGACATGAACATTGTGGATTTCTTCTTCCATTACCTTTCTACATTTGCATTTACACCGCGAACCGCATCTTCTGCTTGTCTGCATTCATTCTTGGTGCTCCTCCGCTAGAATTCATAATATATAAAATATATATAAACATAAGAATCTTTCAATCTCATAACTTTTTAAAGTAGAATTATTATTCAGGCCAATCATGCCTAATAAAATAACATTAGGATTCAGGAAATATCTTCATTGAAATTAATATTTAGTCTTTTTTCTTTTCCTTTTGTTTGATCCAAGGATAGGACACAACAATCGATTGATAGGCCCAACAAAATGCTAGATAGGGATTGCCATCTCGTAGGTCTAATGTTACCTAGCAGCGCGTTACGAAATGATGTACATTATTCGACCACGCTACGAGCCATCATGTGCTTCTAGCACCCGATGAAGATGCCAATGACTTAATTCACCAAAAATCTCCAACTTTAGATCCAATGCTAATTTTGTGCAAATATTGAAAAAAAAGAAAAAGTTTGCGCTTTTGCGACCCTTTACATAACTAAATCCACCCCATTTTTTCACTAAAAATGCAAAATTGTCCTCAATAATATCAATTGCAATATAAAGTGGTAGCCCTAAAGTAATTTACTTTCCTTCTTTTTTATTTTTTTTCTATTTTTATTTAGAATCTAGTTGTCATAATTAAACATTTCACATACCTTATGTTTTCTTCTAAAGTTAGAATTCATTCCAGATCACAAGTTGTAAAGTCATGAGATAAAATATTTCAAAATAATATTGTTGAAGTTCGTAGCAAGAGTTTTGCCACATATAGAATAGGTACTCTCTAATATTTAGCAATTTCAGTATTCTAATGATATTCAAAGCTGTGTTGATATTTAAGTGTAAATTCTGCTAACATCCAACATAGTTGCCTTGCTGATATTCACCCAGTAGTTACGTTAACATTCATGCAGTTGCGTTGCTGATTCACACAATTCATTATTCTTGCTTCTTGAATATGATCTTGCCAAGATATTTAACAAAAATAATGACGTAGATACTCTAGACCCAAAACCTTGATACTTCCATGTCAATATGAATTTTCCATTCTTATAGACTTCTTCACATATATCTTTTAGTCATCAAGAATCCTTTCGGCGTAAATATTACTTGAAACGTGAGCACTTCTTGCATTTATTAATATTGATATAAACACTGAATAGTTTTGTCAATTTTAAAATATATTAAGAAGTTGTCTCAACACAACAATTGTGACAAGATCATGAGAGCAAAATCGGATTAGAGTTAGTAATTTCTACCTTATTGACATGACCAGCGTAGATTACTTCTTCCATTACCATCCCGCGTGCACATCCACATGACAAACCTGTATCCTCTGCTTGTCTGCATCCACTATGGGTGCTCTTAACACACACACACACACACACACACACACACACACACAGATATATATATAGGTTTGGCAATTATTTCACATATTTATTACCAAAATATGCATAATCATTGAATAAAAATTCCATCATGGATATGGAACTTTGAACGTTTAATTTTTGTTCTTGAATTTTCTTTTTGTATATTAGACGGAAGATTTGTTCCATCAACTCAAATATTTGAAATAGATACTATGTGTAATTAAGTAATTACTTTAAACATCTATTACCGACATATGCACAACCATGGACAAGAAATTTTCAAACATTTAAATCTTTCTTTATAGGCTCTATTGAGATCTACAAGAGAATTATATATATAGGCTCTATTATTGTTGTTAAATATCTTGACAAGAACAGTTGATCATATTCAAGAAGCAAGAACAATGAATTCTGTGAATCAGCAATGCAACTGCATGAATATTAACATAACTACTGGGTGAATATCAGCAAGGCAACTACGTTGGATGTTAGCAGAATTTACACTTAAATATCAACACAGCTTTGAATGTCATTAGAATACTGAAATTGCTAAATATTAGGAGAAATGTTTAATTATGACAACTAAATTCTAAATAAAATTAGAAAAAAAATAAAAAAGAAGGAAAGTAAATTACTTTAGGGCTACAACTTTATATTGCAATTGATATTATTGAGGACAATTTTGCATTTTTAGTGAAAAAAATGGGGTGGATTTAGTTATGTAAAGGGTCGCAATAGCGCAAACCTTTTTTTTATTTATAAATATTTGCACAAAATTAGCATTGGATCTAAAGTTGGAGATTTTTGGTGAATTAAGTCATTGGCATCTTCATCGGGTGCTAGGGGCACATGATGGCTCATAGCGTGGTCGAATAATGTATATATATATATATATCAATAACACTTGTGATAGGAATTAATGTAGAAATAGGAGTTTATTCTTATGAATTATAGAGTAATTAAAAGTATACCCAGTATCGGATTTTTGTCACATGAATTATGAAGTTGGAGGGATTATATCGACCAAAGATCTTTGATAATTCATTTAATTATATGTGTATTTTAAAATAGAGTTTATTTATACATAAACATTTATTACCAAAACATGCATAGTTCTATTATTCTTGTATATCAAAGATTTATGGATTCGATTTTTTGCCAAATATGACTTGAATAGAATTTATATGTCAAATACGAGCCATGAGATCTTTTAATATTGTTTGTCAAATATGAGTTGAATATGAGATAAAGTATTTTTACATCATTAAACTCTTTCACAACATCATCATAAAAATCATTTTTAGGATAAAATATATAGGCATTTGAAAATAGAGTCTATATCTACATAAAAAAATATATTCTTAAACATTTTAACAAAATATGCATTGTTCTATCATTTCTTGTATATCTATCAAAGATTTATTACCAAAATATGCACAATAATATTATTTCTTGTACACTTATTAGTGGTAACTATCAAAACAAGCATAGAGTTAGAGATGCAGAATCAGATATTTGCAAAGATGGATTAGAAATTTGTTAAAGTGATAATCAAAAGCAGCTTAACAAGTAAAACTGGACATGAGTGCCTCAGATGACTTTATCTCGCGCAAGCTTTATATATGCGCACGCACATGTGATTCAATGATCCAACAGAGGATAAACATTAAGTACACATGTTGTTAAATCATTTTCTTTTACGTATCCCACGTTTAACACAATTAATTTTAGTGAAATCATTTTGAGTATATTGCTCATTTAAATAGCGAGAGACAGTATATTTTATTATTGGGCATATTCAAAGGTATGCTAATAATTTGGTTACTGCTAATTTTATCCATCTATTGATATATTTTGGGGCCACTTAAAGGATCAATGATTGAAGAGGAAACATGAACGTATGACATGACATCCAATATCAATTATTAAGAGGAAACAAGAACCTCTATGATTACAGCTATCGGACATTGATTGAGATTCATTTTCATTCAATTCACGGTGAACCAAATCTACATATACAAGAATTTTGTCATTTCTCCCTTCTCCTAATAAAAAATTAAAAAAAAATGTTATACAACATGAAAATCAATTTGGGTCCTGTTAATGTTGTTTGCTTCAAGAAAACATTTGGAAGCACTTTGTTTTTTTTAAGGACCACGACAATATGCCAATGTGACAAGATCATAAGAGCAAAACCTAATTCGATCGATAATTTCTACCTTGTTGACATGAACATTGTGGATTTCTTCTTCCATTACCTTTCCACATTTGCATTTACACCACGAACCACATCTTCTGCTTGTCTGCATACATTCTTGGCGCTCCTCCACTAGAATTCATAATATATAATAATATTATGAACTTCTTTTCACATTATTAAGACGCATGTCCATTCAGGCCAATCATGCCAAATAAAATAACATTAGGATTGATGAAATATCTTATTTGAAATTAATATTTATTGTTTTCTTTTCTTTTGTTTGATCCAAGGATAGGACACAACAATTGATTGATTGGGCCAACAGAATGCTGGATAGGGATTGCCACCTTGTAGGTATGACATCACCTAGCAGCACGTCATTAAATGATGTACATTATTCGACCACGCTACTGGCCATCATGTAATTCTGGCACCCTATGATGATGCCAAGGACTTAATTCACTAAAATTCTCCAACTTTAGATCCAATGTCAATTTTGTCCAATTTTTTTTTTTAAAAGAGGGTTGCACTTTGGTGGCCCCTTTATACAACTAAATCCACCCCGTTTTTTCACTAAAAATGCAAAATTATCCTCAATTATTCAATTGCAATATAAAGTGGTAGCCCTAAAGTAATTTAATTTCCTTCTTTTTTATTCTTTTTCGATTTTATTTAGAATCTAGTTATCATAATTAAACATTTCACATATTTTTTTTTGTTTAATGTGGCTATGTCGTGCATATTAAAGGCATTACGTTTTCTTTTCATTTTTAGATTTTACTTCCATAAAATAAGTTTCTTGTAAAAAGAAAAGTTTCCAAGAAATCTAATTCTTTTTTAGGTTGTCAAGCAAATTTATGGGTTAATTGTCTAGTAGAGTCTAGAGATTAACATAGACAATTTTGTAAAGTAATATTATCTTGATAAGCTTTTGCTTTGGCAGAAGTACAATGCAAGTGTCAAAACCTAACACAAGGGGACACTTAAGTTCCATAAGTTATGAAAGGTACACATAAGCTCCACTTTTTAAAAAAAATTAGGACATTTTAATCCAATTCCTACGAAGTGTACTGGAAATCCTATATAACATTTTTCTAATAATTTAACTTGCCTACATGACTCATCGGAAAGCTGAGTCAGCAAAAAGAGCCAAAACAACGTCATGTTAGATCTTATTTTAATTTTAATATAAATTTTAATTAAAATAAATTTAAAGCTTAAAAAATGGAAGATGGCAAAACACTTTGACAAGGGCTTACACAACCCTCGCTGCCTCCTACAATCTTCTTTTCCTTTTTTTGAAATATTTTAGTTTTTATTTTATTTATTTTTAAATTTAATTTAATTAATATTCATATTAAAATCGAAATCTAAGGCAAAAACGACATCATTTTTGGCTTATCTAGCCACATCAGTGTGCCAAATGACGTCGTTTTGTCTCGTCAGAAAAATGCCACGTTAGCATTTTTGCCAAATTTTCTCACCTTGCTTCACTTAACTGATCCATTTTGTTCCAATTTTGGCACTTAAATATACCCTTCTGAAATTTTAGCATTTAAGTATCTCCCCATGCTAAGTTTTGGCACTCTAAGTGTCCGCGTCCCTTTTTACTTTTGTTATGCAAATCACCATAAAACCTGTTCTTATCTTGATATTTTTTTTTGAAAACATCCCATGATGATATTTATTTTTGCCAATCTGTTCGTAAAATTCTAAATGCAAGTGAACGTGTCGAACAAGTAATATAATGATAAGAAAAAGTATTGTCCGACAGAGATCGATGATTAATAAACTAATTAAATACTAAAATAGAGTAATTCTAATATTTATCTAAGATATCAAAATATAATTGAGAATAAATTAAAAACAAAATTTTGGAGACTAAATGCAGTAAATCAATCAGATTGTTGTGGGTACAAAAATGATATCAAACATGTGCTAGCGGAATTTCCTAATCTATTTACTATCCTATCTCTAGGTATAGCAAACCTACTCAGTTTATAAATCCACTATATCTCTATGTGAATTGAAATAAACATAAGTGCATTAAAAACTATGAATATTCCCGGCTTACAATGAGTCTTTTGGATCACCTTATCACCGAAAACTACACAAATCTATCCACGTTTAATTCATGGTTATATATTATAATGAGCAATTGCATATTATCACTTCTCAGTCTCAAACATGCACATAAGATCATTCAAATGGTGGACAGTTACTTAAAAGCATTATGCACAATAATATATAACTCACATAAATGAAATCAATTGTAAAACATAAAAATCATGAAATTCACATCATCATGGTTAGGCTATATCGTAGCCCTAACAAAAGAAAATTAGAACATAGTAGATGAAGAAATTAAAATATAAATCAAACCCAACATCTTGAATCAAAGAACAAGAATTATGTCACCACATTTGTCTTCTCTTCAAAATACTTGAAAAACTCTCAGAACAATGAAAAATGATATAAAAAAAACCTAACTGCCCTCTCTGGCCCTCAATGTTCTCTTATTCATAGGATATATCGAAGATCCTTATCTCCAAGCAATTACGCATAAAATTAGGGAGTATCTTTGATTTGATATCTATGTCTCAACACTTGCAGATAACATTAGGGAACAAAATTAAGGATTCCTTAATTTGATATCCATCTTCCACTGCTTTTTAATTTAAATTCCTGATTTTTGCCGTTCTTTTCCTTATCTTCTCCATATCTCATTATTTTGCATAAACAAGGAAAATTCAAATAATCAGAAGGAAATCCAAATATTTTTCATAGATATTGCATTAATTGTTGCTTAAAATAGATAAAATAACTCTATTTTTATAGAGTTATCAAACCCCCAAACTTAACATTTTGCTAGTCCTTGAGCAAAATCAAATATAACACATACTCAAGCTAACAACCTCCTCCATGACATCTTTCCATAATTGCTCAAATTCACAATTCATAAAAAAACACAAATTTCATCCAAACATTAAAATTGATTTATAAGTTCTATGTGATCCAAGTGTGTGTGTGAGTCCTCATTTTTTTTCGAATTATATGCAATCCAAATAAACTCACATTGACATGCAACCTATCAAAAATTCTCAATAATTATGATCAAATCTCATAGGTTTACTTTTCATTCATCTCTCCACTAATGTAAGCTAATTATCCAACCAAAAATCAATAGGATTTTCCTTAATTTGTAATGTAAGGTTGGGCTAAAGGTGAGATAATAGTAATTTTAAACTCAAATCACCCATCAACACGTTGATTTCTAGGATCTAATTAGAGACAATGTCACTGTTCAATTTCACTCATTCAAGATAATTTTTCTGCTACGATATATCACCATTCCTTTTTTTTTTTTTTTTTTTTTTTTTTCTTTCTCTCTTTTTTTTTTTTTTTTTGAATTGCTTTCTGGTGGAGTTTCTCCTAAAGTCTCTCCTAATATAATATGAAAATTTCCAACCCATTGAGTATCCAAAAGGCTCACTCAATTGAAAGTTGGATAGGGAACCATAAAAGCAATTTTTTTTTTAATACACCCAAAACAACCATAGCAATCACTGTTTTTTTTGTTTTTTTGTTTTTCCATACTCCATCCTTCCTCCCAAATTTCTATTAAGCTCAAATAATTCTTTTATCAAAAAAAAAAAAATCAACGTGTTCATAGGGCATGGGACAATGATATAATTTGATAACAGCTAGACTAAACTTATATGGATGTCAATGAAAAAGTGGGTAATAATTAAGACTCAACGGGGTGACTAGGGACAAATAAACAGGGTTAGCTTGAAAGGCTCAATTGATCCAAAAATTGCATGAATCATTTTCTTAGTTAGATTTAGCTTAGGATTTCGCCTCAAGAGAAAATCAAACAAATTCTAAGATTTGGGTGAAATTTAAGAAAATCACATATTTCACATGAATGTTTTCTAGATTTACACACAATTCAAAAATTAAGGAATTTTAGTGCTCAATAAGTGGATCAATATAATCAGAATTAAAACTAACTCACATATCAATTGCAAGTTTAAATAAAATTTAAATTTTCCTAAGAATCACAAAAATTCACAACAAAGAATGCAATCATGATAGACAAAAAAAAATTAGCCAAAAATTTTGTCTTCCCCCAAACTTGAATGAAGCAATGTCCTTAATGCGAAAAATAAAAATAGGAAGAAGAAAACTCCCCTAGTTGTAGGATAAATTCATAGATGATGCTGATGATTAAACTCTTGAAAGATGATCCCTAAAAAAAAAAAAATTAACCTGGATAAAACAGAGAAAAGTTAATCTTTTTTTTTTTTGCAAAACATAAACCTAAAAATAAATGAAAAAAAACATAATTAAAATGCTTAGGTTGCCTCCTACGAAGCGTTTGCTTTATAGTTTTCAGCCAAACTATTTGAGATGTCGCTATTTTGGAGGATAAAGTTCAATGGTGGTCTTTTGCTTGTAACCACCTTCAAAGTAAGGCTTCAAACGTTGACCATTCACTTGTGCCCTTAGTGTCATGCGCAACTTCAACTGTTCCGTATGGGAATACCTGTGTAACTGTGAAAGGACTAAACCATCGAGACCGCAACTTTCCTGGAAAAAGTTTAAGACGAGAGTTATAAAGTAAGACTTTTAGACCAATTTCGAACTCTCTTATGAATATGTGCTTGTCATGCCATCTTTTTGTATGCTCCTTGTACAACTTAGAATTTTCATAGGCCTCATTGCAAAATTCCTTAAATTTATTCAGTTGCAATAATCTTTCTTCACCTACAGATTGCATGTCAAAATTCAAAAATTTCAATGCCCAATATGCTTTATGCTCTAATTCCACAGGTAAGTGACAAGCCTTCCCAAACACTAGCTTAAAAGGAAACATCCCAATTGGAGTTTTGAATGCTATCCTATAGGCCCAAAGTGCATCATCAAGTTTTATTGACTAATCTTTCCTAGAGGCATTCACTGTTTTTTCTAAAATTTTCTTTATTTCCCTATTTAAAATCTCTACTTGACCACTAGTCTGAGGATGATAAGGGGTTGTAACCTTATGCGTGACTCCGTACTTACTCAAAAGTGTTTCAAATTGTTTGTTGTAAAAATGTGTCCCCCTATCACTTATGATTGCCTTAGGAATGTCGAATCGGGTAAAAATGTTTTTCTTTAAGAATTTGACCACAACCTTAGCATTATTTGTTGGCAATGCTACAGCTTCTACCCACTTAAACACATACTCTACAACCACTAAAATGTATAAATTTCCATAAGAAGGTGTAAAGGGTCCCATGAAATCAATACCCCAAACCCCAAACATCAAATAATTCACACACAATAATGTTGTTTAAAGGCATCTCATTTTATCTTGAAATATTTCCAGTTCTTTGACACCTATCACATGAAGTTACATAGGAGTATGCATCTTTAAAAAGTGTGGGCCAATAAAATCCAGATTGTAAAATCTTAGCTGTAGTTTTGGTGGCACCAAAATGGCCACCCACCTCTCTATCATAACAATGATGTAGAATGCTTGCCTTCTCTTCGTCTGAAACACATCTCCTTATGACTTGGTCTTCACATACTTTAAATAGAAAGGTTCTTCCAAAAAATAATTTTTAACATCAGAAAAGAATTTTTTTTTTCTTTTGTTGATATGATAATTCAGGAAGAAGAACATTACTTACTAAATAATTTACAAAGTCGGCGTATCAAGGAATTTTTGTGGACTTGATGGAAAAAATTTCTCATCAGGGAACTCTTCCAAAATTGGTCTCACCTCTTCCTTTGAATTTGGAATTCTTGATAAGTGATCTGCAATTAGATTTTCAGTCCCCTTCTTATCTTTGATTTCCAAATCAAATTCTTGCAACAATAAAATCCACCTGATCAACCTGGGTTTTGATTGTTTCTTTTCAAGCATATACTTAAGAGCAAAGTGGTCAAAATAAACTATAGCTTTTGAGCCAATTAAATAAGAACGAAATTTATCAAAAGCAAAAACTACCGCCAAAAAGTTCCTTTTCTGTTGTTGAATAATTTAATTGTGCACCTGACAAGGTTCGATTGGCATAGTATATGGTTCGAAAAATTTTATTCTTCCTTTGTCCCAAAACAGCTCTTATTGCAGAATTGCTAGCATCACACATCAGTTCAAAAGGTAAATCCCAATTTGGTGTTGCCATAATTGGTGCTGACATTAACTTTTCCTTTAAAGTGTTAAAAGACTGCATGCATTCAACAATTTTTCCAAAAGATTAGAAAGAGGTTTAGCAATTTTTGAAAAATCTTTTATAAATCGCTTGTAAAATCTTGCATGCCCCAAGAATCCTCTGACAAGTTTCACAAATGTTGGCGGAGGCAATTTTGCAATGACCTCTACTTTGGCTCAATCGACTTCTATTCCGTTTTGAAAATTTTATACTCGAGCACTATTCCTTCCTGCACCATAAAGTGACACTTCTCCCAATTCAAAACAAGGTTAGTCTCCTCACATTTTTGTAAGACCAAAGCCAAATTATTTAAGCAAGAATCAAATGATAAGCCAAGAACGGAAAAATCATCTATGAAAATCTCAATATATTTTTCAACCATATCAGAAAAAATAGACATCATTCATCTCTAAAAAGTAACCGGTGCACTACAAAGACCAAATGGCATTCTTCTAAAAGCAAAATTACCATAGGGACAAGTGAAAGTAGTTTTCTCTTGATCTTCTCGTGTAATAGGAATCTGATTATATCCTGAATATTCATCAAGAAAGCAATAAAACTCATACCCCGCAAGTCTTTCCAACATCTGATTAATAAATGATAAAGGAAAGTGATCTTTTCTAGTGGCATCATTCAATTTTCTGTAATCCATACACACACGCCACCTAGTAACTGTTTTAGTTGGAATCAATTTATTGTTGTAGTTTTTTTGAACAATCATACCGCATTTCTTTGGCACAACTTGTACAGGACTTACCTAGAAACTATCAGAGATAGGATAGATGATACCTACATCAAGTAACTTAATTACCTCCGCTTTCACTACTTCTTGCATCTTCGAGTTCAAACGTCTCTAAGATTGGATAATGGGTTTATATTGTTCCTCTATCAAAATTTTGTGCATGCAAATTGAAGGACTAATTCCCTTGATATCAGCTATTTTCCATCCAATTGCACCCTTATGCTCTCTTAATACTTTGAGCAGTTTCTCCTCCATCAAATCTATCAAAGAAGAAGATATAATTACTGATAAAGAAGAAACTCCATCTAAATAAGCATATTTCAAATGAGAAGATAAGAGTTTGAGTTCAAGAATTGGAGGCTCTTCAATTGTTGGTTTAGGCTTTGTTTTATGTTGTCCCAACTCAAATTTAATTGCATTTTGCCTTAAATATAGTGGAATTGCCTCCATGAAATTTGTGTACTCCTTTATCTCCTCATTCTGAATATCTTTGTCCCTTGGTCGAATCAGACATGCTTCAAGTGGATCTTTAAAAATATTTTCCAGAAAAACCTAATCACCAACTTGTCAACTGTCTCAATTCTAAAACAAGAATTATCATCTGATGGATATTTTGTGACATCCTAGATTTTCAGTCATGTTTTCAATTGAATAAATCGGGTCTTTCATCGATGCACCTATAGTGCTATTCTTAGAGCCAATCACTCGTGACATAACTAGACTATCTAGGGAAGTCATTAAGAGATTTTAATGCAATAGACTTAAGGATTCAACAAAGAATCAACTACTCGACCGTGCTCATCTGCAGAGATCATTTTGGCACAGTAAGATCGATTAGAAATCAAATATAGATCAGTTCGACTGAGATATGTGATTAAATGTGGGTGATTCCACTAAATTGCAAAATTCTTGTCGATCGGCACTAGATTGATTTTTCTGTCGTTTTGGTACCCTATATCCGTATTTGAAATCTCGAGATTTTCAAGACCACCGAGAGTCACTAATGTGTTGAATAGGTTCATTGTGGCTCGAAGAAAATCAACCGCGGGTCATTTGCACTAAAATTTTATAAAAGCTACCCGGTAGCCTAGGTCATGCTAAAATCACGACAGATTGAAATTAACCGAGAATTTGAATCCGATTTCAAAAATTAAAAGTTCTGCCATGTCACAATTCATTTTAGGAACTTCGACTCGCCTTCAAAAGATTTTTTTGCAAACCGAGATTCTCGGCGAAAATCAAAGTATGGTTGTTTTGGATCGGGAAATTGGTAATCTTGTTTTTTGTCGCACTTTTGGGGTGCAGGATGGTTCTATGGACTAGTAAAAATGTTGATTTAAGTGAGGATACCTTGAATAAAATTATAGACTTTGATTTGAGCTCAATTGGATTTAATTGGAAGAGGATTGAATGGAATTGTTGAACATTTGCACAAAATTCGTATGCCATGGGGGAGGAACATTTTGGACCCATTGGCAAGCTTGTAGAGGAAGTTTGAAGATAGAGAAGTGGCTGAGGACGGTTGCTGGCTGGTGGGGGCAAGTCAAGGGAAAATGGGACAAGTGTTGAAGGCCAAGGAAGCCACTTTAGGGACCCCTCTTCAGCTGAAGCTTCTTCTCCCTCAACCAGCTGCTTTCTCCATGGATGAGGCTTAGAGAAAGCTTGGAAAACTAGAGGAGTCAGCCGGCAAGCCAGCCGAAGCTCCCCTTTGCCCACATGCCCATCGGAACGCCGTCGCAAGCCAGCCGAAGCTAGCAGCTCACTCGTGCGTGTGTGGCCGTCAATCTTTGCTGTTCGCACATCCAGAGCTATTGTCCAACATCGCCAGCTACTACTCGTCATCGCCAAGGCCGTCGGAGGTCCTGCCTTGGCCGCCATAGCTCTGCCGTGTCTCCCCACTGCAGCCCACTGTCCTTCTGTCACCATTTCCAACAAACAGAGCAACCGGTTCAGCCTTTGCAGTTCCAGAACAAAAACTGAAGGACTAGCAAGCTGTGAGGCTTCTAGATTATCACTAATCCAACTCATCGGCATGTAAATCCGGTGAATTTGCTCACTAAACCTTACTTAGTAGGTTAATTATGCTTAACAGTTATTTAGATTAGCTTAAGTATGGATTAGTGATAATCTAGAATGGTTATATTAGCCTTAGAATGGATTATTATTAAGCTAATTAGTGAGATTAGCACCGTGGATGATGGATTAGTCTAATCCAGTAGAATTGCTGCAGTTCGGATCTCTGGACCCTCGTCGTTTGCCATTTTTGTAAATCGAAATGGGTTACGAATTTGTGGTTGATGTCTTCTTGAGAAATGTTTTAGACATCCTCAAATACAACATATATTTTTCTCAAGATTTTTAGGGACTTAAAAAAAGGAGATATCAGCTTCATCATTTTCAAATAGAACCTTAGTTTTTGTTGGAATTGATGACCTTTTAGGATTCTAGGGGTTTTTATCAACTCTTAGGGTTCGAATTTCAAAATGGTTTATTCAAAAAAGTTTTTTTTTTCATATCTTCTAATTTAACATAGTCAAACTTCAGATCAAACGGACATGTTTTGGACCTCGAACCAAACTGATTTCGGAAAACAGACTTTCTGGAAACAGACCTAGTTTTTGGTGCTGGATTGAGCCATTTACTGGGCCAAATCTAGAAGGATCTGAGTTAAGGTGTCTGCATGAAAAATGTTTATTTATGTGTCTTTTATAACATATTCAAATTTGAGAATTTTCCGGACTCGATTATTTGGTTTCTGGATTTAAACTTGGAAACATGCGAGTGGGCCTATTTTGCTGGTTAAGGCTGGTTATGATTTTGTGATGGTTCTTGATGTTTTGCTTGCTGGAAATTGCACATTTGGTGATGTGGTTACTTTGTGTTATGCCTAAAGGATTATGCATGATGAGGCGCGAATGGTTATGCCATGGTTGTGGTGTTATTGGTGCAATGCTTGTTGGTTTGTTTATAATTGATGATGTATGGTTTGTTTGTGACATGCCTAGAACTTTTGCTTGATAATCATGTGCTGGTTAAGAGAATTCGTCATCCGCTATGTGTCAAGTGAACGATGCTTTCAGATGGAAAGCCATCTTGAGGTAGACGTTGTCGTGCTCAATGGGGCGAGATAACACTTAGCTATGTGATGGATAAATCCGCTATGTGATGGATAGATCCGCTGTATGTTAGCTAGATCTGCTATGTGATGAATAGGTCCGCTATGTGACGGATAGGTCTGCTATGTGACGGATAGATCTGATATGTGACGGATAATTCCGTTATATGTCAGTTAGATCCACCGTATGATGATTAGGTCACGCTCGTGGGTTTGTAATCACTTGAAATGCATAATTGACTGAGGTGTGGTGATTAGTGGATATGTGATTTGAGATATTCCAATTGGTGTGTAAATTTTCTATATACACATTATTGTTATATGAACTGTGCTAACTTGCAGGGAGGATCTGAAACAAGGTAAGTCTCTGTGATTGTATGATTGTGTGATTAAAACGTCTTAGGTGTATTACCCTCATAATCGGGGTTTAGCGAGTGAACTGACTAAGATTTATATCTCACCCCGTCTTGGGCTTCATTTTTTTTAAGGACCGTAGGGTGGAAGACCTGGAGCCGAGTTGAGGGGATCTGAAGTGTAGGTCAAATATGACAGTTTCTTTTTAAGAGTCAATCATTTGAAGTCTTATGGGGCTAGACTTTTGTATTTGACTCGGTGTGTATTTAAAAGCATGTTTGTTTAAAAATCTGTTATCCTGCTTTTCTATCCTGAGATGATTACTATTAACGGATTTATTATTCGCTTCCGCATGTGCAATAAAAAGAAAGGGTCGGCGACTCGTCTTGGGAAGTCACAAAATTTTTATCGACCAAAGAGAGATATACGCACACTCAGGATCGGGGCATGACATCCCGTTTAAGTGGTATCAAAGCATGGTTATTAGAGATTGGAGTGATAAGGTGCGATGATTTATGGGATAGTTAGTAGGATTAGCCTTTAAATTTATGCTGGTGTATGTCTATGATAGCTGATTGATAGAATTGTTTATTGTTATCACTCGACTTCTAATTCGATGTTGAATTGGAAGTCAAGTTTCAATAAAAAGCTGAGCCATGAGCGATCAGGAGCAGATGACTCCTAGTAAGAGGACCGTCGGGCCTGTAGCTTGGGGTAGGACGCCGACTAGGGTCGATACTCAAGGAGGCCGACTAGGGTCGATACTCAAGGAGGCCGTGGTAAAGCGCCAGCACAGGCTAGCGCAAGTGGAGTAGCACCACATCTAGTTGGTGCTAGGGTACCAGCCCTTGGTGACCCTAGAATGAAAGGGATCATGCAGGCGCTTGAAGCTATGAGAGATTTGATAGGGCAATAGGCCCAAAATCAAGCCGCCGTTGTTGCAACCGCTGAGACTGCAGCCGTTGCCACCGCCGCACTTGTTGCTGCACCCGCCGAAGTTCAGCCTAAGAATGTGGTAGTACAGAGAGAGAGGCCAATTCATAAGTTGGTGGAGCAGTTCATTAAGCTGAACCCGCAGAGGTTCATTGGTGCAGGAGATCCGGAAGTCGCGTCGCTCTGGATCCAAGACCTTGAGAAAGTTTTTGCACTTTTGATGTGCAATGAAGAGGAGAAAGTAGTTATGACAGTGTATCAACTTCAAAGTAACGCAAATATCTAGTGGAGAGCCGCCAAAGAGACCGTGTTTCCAGAAGGTGTGGTCCCGGAGTGGGATGCCTTCCTCAGAGCCTTCAATGATCAGTATTTTTCAGGTAGCGCCCGAGAACAAAAGATGGAGGAATTGCAGTGCCTCCATCAAGGATCGATGTCTATTGACTAGTATGGGGTCAAATTCGCGGAGCTTTCTCAGTATGCTCCGAGGTTGATTGAGGATTCAGAAGAAAAAGCTCGAAGGTTTAGGAACGGCCTTCGTCTTGAACTAAAGCAACCACCGATATCGTTGGATCTGACAGACTATCGAGAAGTTTACCGTCGAGCCCAGATGTTAGAGGGAAGTCTAAACGAGTGAGCCGCCGCATCTGAGTCACGGTTTAGATCTAACAGAGATGGAAATAGGTTTGGAAAGAGACATATGTATGGAGGAATGTATTATATTCCGCCCAACAGGAAGGGTGGGATAGAAAAATCAACACCGAATCAGATTGGAGTATGTCGTTTCTGTGCGAAACAACATAAATCGGCCTCGTGTTTCTCTAGGACGAGAATTTGTTTCGGGTGTTGCCAGCGCGGCCACCTGGTCAAGGATTGTTCGCACCAGTTGATGGAATCTCAGTTGCCGCCACCACTGATGGAACTGCAACAGTTACCACCATTGCCACTGATGGGTCAAAACCGAGGAATTGCACCGCAGAATGCACTACACAGTAGATTGAACAAGCCTCCAGCTTAGAGATGAATCAAGTTATGCACTAGACAGGAAGGGCAGTGTCCCCATAACAATTTCATCAGAGTAGCGCAGCAAAATTTTGGTTAAGTGTATAGAACCTCAGTTTTGTAATGGAGTCATAGAAAGGAGAATCACTAGCTAGGGTTGTACTTGAATATTCTGCCTATGTATAACTTTGATACCATATATAAAAAGGTTTGGCTCGAGAAGCTTTTGTTGTAATAAATTGTTGTTGCAATGTGATACAGTTTAACCCGTCGACGAAGGAAAATTTCGAATTTATCGGAACTCGAGAAGGACCCTCGATCCCTTTAATCTCGTCACTTGAGGCAACGCGTTTGTTAGACGGGGGTTGCCAAGGTTATTTGGCAACTTTCGTGGATACGACAATTGAGGAGCATGAGAGACAGTTGAGGACAGTACTTTAGATTCTGTGAGATCATGGATTGTACACCAAGTTCAGCAAGTGCGAATTTTGGTAGATTCGTATTGCTTTTCTAGGTCACGGGATTTCAGGCGAAGAAATTTCTGTGGACCCAACCAAGATTGAAGCAGTAATCAGATAGCCAAGACCGACGTCAGTATCAGAGATCAGAAGCTTTTTGGGTTTAGGCGAATACTACAAAAGGTTCGTGGAGAGATTTTCAGCAATAGCTCTGCCTTTGACTCGACTGTTGAAGAAGGAAGAAAATTTTGTGTGGACAAACAAATGCGAGTGTAGTTTCCAAGAGTTTAAATAGAAGCTAACTACCACACTTGTGCTGACCATTCCATCTAGTCCTGGAAAATACGAGATTTATAGTGATGCGTTGTTCAGAGGACTAGATTATGCGTTGATGCAACATAGTAGAGTTGTTGCATACGTGTCCCATCAATTGGGACCTCATGAACTAAACTACCCGACGCATGACTTAGAACTTGCAGCAATAATTTTCGTTCTAAAGATTGAAAGACATTATTTATGTGGGGAAAAGATTCCAGATCTTCACAAACCGTTAAAGTCTCAAGTATCTATTCTCTCAAAATGAGTTGAATATGAGACAGTGTTGTGAATTAGAACTTCTAAAGGATTAGGATTATGATATTTTGTGTCACCCTGGGAAGGCGAACGAGGTCGTTGATGCGCTAAGTCAGGAATCTTCAGTTGCGCTGATGGTGGTCAAGGAATGGACTTTACTTGTGAAAGCTCAAGATTCGGTTTTCAAATTTGAGGTAAGGCTACCTTCCAAAATCTTATAGCCACCCTCAGAATTGAGCCGGATGCTCATATTAGAATCAAGGCACAGCTTTATAAGCCGAGAGGATTCTTGTAACCTCTCAAGACCACATAGTGGAAATGAGTGCACATCACAATGGACTTTGTGACAGACTCACTAAGAAGTCAGAGGGGTAATGATTCCATTTGGGTAGTGATTGACAGATTGATGAAGTGGGCTCACCTTATCACTGTACGAAAGGACATTGATTTGAATAGACATGCAGAAGTGTATGTGCGACAGATAGTTCGTCTGCATGGAGTGCCGATTACGATTATATCAGATCTAGACCCGAGGTTCTCAATTTCAGCAGAGCAATTAGATGTGCCTTTTGACGCATTGCATAGTAGAGCGTGCAAAGTGCCAGGGTGTTGAGATGAAGTCGGGGAAAGAAATATCACAAGCCTAAAGTCAGTTCAGCAGTCAGTGATTACAATTGCCGTGATCAGAAACAAATTAAAGACTGCTCAGAGCCGCTAGAAAAAAATTGTATTGTTAAGCATCGAAGGCCCTTAGAGTTCCAAATTGGTGATTACATCTTTCTGAAGGTGTCACCAATGAGGGATACCTTGCGCTTCAGCAAAGAGAGAAATCTGAAACCGAAGTATGTAGGTCCCTTTGAGATTCTAGAGAGAGAATCAGGATCTTAGCGTAACGTCTTGCATTGCTGCCGAAGTAGGCACGAGTGCATGACGTCTTTCATGTGTCAAGATTGAGGATGTATGAGCCTGGCCCAACCCATGTGCTAAATCTTGAAGAATTGGATGTGGATGACAGAGTGTCGTACGTGGAAAGCCCGGTTCAGATTGTGGTTCATAATAGATTCTGTGTACCAAGATGGTCCCCTTGGTCAAAGTGGTTTGACAACACCACGGAACTGAAGAAGCAATGTGAGAAAGTGAAACCCGATGAGATGACAATACCCCCACCTTTCGTCAAGATTGGTAAAGATTTAAATTTCGAGGATGAAATTTTTATAAGAGGGGAAGAGTTGTGACATTTTAGGTTTTCAATCATGTTTTCAATTGAATAAATTGGGC
Organism: Eucalyptus microcorys; assembly: GCA_014182515.1. Taxonomy (NCBI): domain Eukaryota; kingdom Viridiplantae; phylum Streptophyta; class Magnoliopsida; order Myrtales; family Myrtaceae; genus Eucalyptus; species Eucalyptus microcorys. The sequence continues at coordinate 4,356,460 of CM024565.1, read as the reverse complement.
CTTTCATCGGTGCACTTATAGTGTTATTCTTAGAGCCGATCACTCGTGAGATAACTAGACTATTTGGGGAAGTCATTAAGAGATTTTAATGCAATAGACTTGAGGATTCAACCAGGAATCGGCTACTCGACCGTGCTCATCTACAAAAATCATTTCAGCACATTAAGATCGATTAGAAATCAAATATAGGTTGGTTCGACTAAGATGTGTGATTAAATGTGGGTGATTCCACTAAATTGCAAAATTCTCGTTGATCGACACTAGACTGATTTTTCTGTCGTTTTGGTACCCCGTGTCCGTATTTGAAACCTCGAGATTTTCACGACCACCAAGAGTCGCCAATGTGTCGAAGAGGTTCATTGTGGCTCGAAGAAAATCGACCACGGGTCATTTGCACTAAAAATTTCTAAAAACTACTCGGTAGCCTAGATCACGCTAAAATCGCGTCAGATTGAAATTAACCGTGAATTTAAATCCGATTTTAGAAATTGAAAGTTTTTTCATGTCACAAGTCATTTTAGGAACGTCAACTCGACTTCAAAAGACTTTTGTAAACCGAGATTTTCGGCGAAAAATCAAAGTATGGTTGTTTTGGATCGAGAAATTGGTAAGCCCATTTTTTGTCGCACTTTTGGGGTGTAAGATGGTTTTATGGACTAGTAAAAATGTGGATTTAAGTGAGGACACCTTAGATAAAATTATAGACTTTGATTTTAGCTCAATTGGATTTAATTGGAAGAGGATTGAATGGAATCGTTGAACATTTGCACAAAATTCGTATGCCATGGGGGGAGGAAAATTTTGGACCCATTGGAAAGCTTGTAGAGGAAGTTTGAAGAGAGAGAAGTGGCTGAGGATGGCTGCTAGCTGGTGGGGGCAAGTCAAGGGAAAAGGGGACAAGTGTTGAAGGCCAAGGAAGCCACTTTGGGGACCCCTCTTCAGTTGAAGCTTCTTCTCCCTCAACCAGCTGCTTTCTTCATGGATGAGGCTTAGAGAAAGCTTGAAAAACTAGAGGAGTCAGCCAGCAAGCCAGCCGAAGCTCCCCCTTACCGCACGCCCACCGGAACACTGTCGCAAGCCAGCCGAAGCCAGCAGCTCGCCTGTGCTTGTGTGGCCGTCATTCTTTGCTGTTCGCACATCCAGAGCCGTCGTCCAGCATCACCAACTGCTACCCGTCGTCGCCAAGGCCATCAGAGGTCTCGCCTAGTCCGCCGTAGCTCTACCGTGTCTCCCCACTATAGCCTACTGTCCTTCTGTCACTGTTTCCAGCAAACTGAGTAACCAGTTCAGCCTCTACAGTTCCAAAACAGAAGCTGAAGAACTAGCAAGCCGTGAGTCTTCGGGAAGCTTTTCTGAGCCCTTCCGAACCTCACTTGGTGTTACCGTGGGCTAGTTTATCGCTCGCCTTCGCGTCCTCGTCGTGGTGAACTCATCGACGTGCAAATCTGGTGAGTTTGCTCACTAAACCTTACTTAGTAGGTTAATTATGCTTAAATGTTGTTTACATTAGCTTAAGTATGGATTAGTGATAATCTAGAATTGTTAGATTAACTTTAGAATGGATTATTGTTAAGCTAATTAGTGAGATTAGCACTGTGGATGATGGATTAGTCGAATCCAATAGAATTTCTGCAGTTCGGATCTCTAAACCCTCGCCGTTTGCCATTTTTGTGGATCTAAATGGGTTACGAATTTGAGGTTGATGTCTATTTGAGAAATGTTTTAGACATCCTCAACTACAACATATACTTTTCTCAAGATTTTTAGGGACTTAAAAGAAGGAGATATCAGCTCCGTCATTTTCAAACAGAACCTCAGTTTTTTGCTGGAATTAGTAACATTTTAGGATTCTAAGGGTTTTTATCAACTCTTAGGGTTCGAATTTCAAAATGGTCTCTTCACAAAAGTTTTTTTTTCATATCTTCTAGTTTAACATAGTTAAATTTCAGATCAAACGGACGTGTTTTGGACCTCGAACCAAACTGATTTCGGAAAATAGACTTTTTGGAAACAGACACAGTTTTTGGTGCTGGATTGAACGATTTACTAGGCCAAATCTAGAAGGATCTGAGTTAAAGTGTCTTCATGAAAAATATTTATTTAGGTGTCTTTTACAATAGATTTAAATTTGGGAATTTTCTGAACTTGTTTGATTTAGTTTCTGGATTTAAACTTGGAAACGTGCGAGTGGGCCTATTCTGCCGGTTGGGGCCGGTTATGATTTTGTGATGGTTCTTGATGCTTTGCTTGCTGGAAATTGCACATTTGGTGATGTGGTTACTCTGTTTTATGCTTGGAGGATTATGCGTGATGAGGCGCAAATGGTATTGTGGTGTTATTGGTGCAATGCTTGCTGGTTTGTTTATAATTGATGATGTATGGTTGGTTTGTGACATGCCTAGAACTTATGCTTGATAATCGTGTGTTGGTTAAGAGAATTCGTCATCCGCTATGTGCCGGGTGAACGATGATTTCCAAATGGAAAGTCGTCTTAAGGTAGACATTGTCATGTTCGATGGGGCGAGACGACGCTTAGCTATGTGATGAATAAATTTGCTATGTGACGGATAGATCCGTTGTATGTCAGTTAGATCCGCTATGTGACGAATACGTCCGTTATGTAATGGATAGATCCGTTATATGATGGATAGATCCACTGTATGTCAGTTAAATTTGCTATGTGACAAATAGATCCGCTATGTGACGGATAATTCCACTATATGTCAGTTAGATCCATCGTATGACGATTAGGTCGCGCTCGTGGGTCTGTAATCACTTGAAGGGCATAATTGACTGAGGTGTGGTGATTGGTGGAGATGTGATTAGAGACATTCCAATTGGTGTGTGAATTTACTATATACACATTGTTGTGATATGAACTGTGCTCACCTGCAGGGGGATCTGAGACAAGGTAAGTCTCTATGATTGTATGATTGTATGATTAAGACATCTTAGGCATATTACCCTCCTAATCGGGGTTTAGCTAGTGAACTCGCTTAGATTTATATCTCACCCGTCGTGGCCTTCATTTTTTCAGAACCATAGGGTGGAAGACCTGGAGCCGAGTTGAGGGGATCTGAAGTGTAGGTTAGATAGGACAGTTTCTTTTTAAGAGTCAATTATTTGAAGTTTTATGGCGATAGACTTTTGTATTTGACTCAGTATGTATTTAAAAGCATGTTTGTTTGAAAATCTATTGTCCTGCCTTTCTATCCCGAAATGATTACTGTCAAGGGATTTATTATTCGCTTCCACATGTGCAATAAAAAGAAAGGGTCGGCGACTCGTCCTAGAAAGTTGCAAAATTTTTATCGACCAAAGAGGGATGCGCGCGCACTTGAGGATTGGGGCGTGATATATTTCATTGCTTTAAAAACACTAAATGAAACAAGATCATCTTGAACTCTAAGAATCAACTTCCCTTGTTGTACATCAATAAGAGCTTTTCCTGTTACTAGAACAGGTCGACCTAAGATAAGTGGTACCTCAAAATCTTCCTCCATATCAAGAACTATGAAATCTATAGAAAAGATAGATTTGTCAACTTTTATGAAAATATCTTCCACGATACCTCTCGGATATGTAATTGATTGATTAGCTAGTTGAAGTGACATTGTGGTTGCTTTTACCTCGCCCAATCCTAATTTCTTGAAAAATGAATAAGGCATCAAATTAATACTTACACCTAAATTACATCATGCTTTTTCAAAGTAAGAATCCCCAATAGTGCAAGGAATAGTAAAACTCCCTGAATCATTTAATTTCGGAGGCAATTTGTTTTGTAGGATGGCTAAACACTCCTCATTTAACTTCACAGTTTCATAATCCTCCAATTTCCTTTTGTTTGCCAAAATCTCCTTCAAAAATTTTGCATAACTAGGCATTTGCACTAAGGTATTTGCAAAAGGAATGTTAATGTGCAATTTTTTTAAATATATTAAGAAATTTAGAAAATTGCTTATCTATTTTGTGCTGTTGGAGTCGCTGAGGGAATGGAATTGGCAGCACATATGGCTTGGGATTTTCTGGAAAAAGTTTACTCTTGCTTGTCTCCTTTGATTGTTTATTGATCACATCTTCCTTGTTTCTGAAAATCTCTTGTTTGACATCTTCTTCTCCCACTTGTTTACCACTTCTCAAGGTTATAGCCTTTATGTTTTCAATTGGATTTTTCTCTGTGTTGCTCGGCAAAAAAGCCTATTGTCTCCCTGACATCATGCTTGCTAACAGACCCACTTGCATCTCTAGATTTCTGATTGAAGCCTCTTGGTTTTGAAATCTCACATCAGTGCTTTTGATGGAGTCATAAGTCGTGTTAGCAAGTTTGGTGACTATATCTTCCAAATTTGACTTTGTTTCTTATGATTGTTTGAATATGGTGGTCTCGTCACATTCTAATTATTCCATGAAAAATTTGGATAATTGCGCCATCCTGGATTGTACGTGTTGGAATAGGGATTATTCTGTGACCTGTTAAAATTCCCAACAAGTTAGAATTTTCACTAGATTGTTTAAAAGTATTACCTACTTGACACTCTATGCTAACATGTCCTCCACCACAAAAATCATATGTCAAATTCTAAATTTTCATGGCTGAAACACTTATATTATCTAATTTTTTGTTGAGTGCTTCAAATTGTGCAGCAATTGCAGCAAAAAAAAAAAAAAAAAAAAAAAAACCACTTCATGAACTCTGCTAACTTTTTACATTGGTAGTCTCTTAGTAGGCCATTGATAACTATTGGATGCCATCTCCTCTAATATATTGTAGGCTTCTCCTGGTGTTTTATTATTTAGAGTTCCCTATGCAGCTGCATCAATCATAGAACGGAGATTTGTACTAGAGCTATTATAAAAATTTTGTACCTGCATCCATACGAGTAGTCCGTGATATGGGCATCTCCTAAGAAATTCTTTAAATCTTTCACATGCTTCATATAATGATTCATTATCCATCTGCATAAAATTAGTAATATCGTTACGCATCTTTGCAGACTTTGCAGGTGGAAAGAACTTACCAAGAAATTTCTGAGCCATATCATTCCATGTAGTGATTGATCCTACAGGAAGAGAAGAAAGTCAACTCTTAGCTTTGTCTCTAAGAGAGAATGGAAATAATCTCAATCTAATAGCATCATCTACAACTCCATTATATTTAATGGTGTCACAGATTTCAAGAAAAGCATTGATGTGAGCGTTTTGATCATCGCTTGGTAGCCCACTAAATTGCACTGATTGTTGAAGCATTTGAATGAGTGACGACTTGATCTCAAAGTTGTTTGCTTGAATTGCAGGTCTTTTGATACTTGATGTGGTACCTAATGTGAGCGCTAGTATGAACATCTAGAGGGGGGTGAATAGGTGTGAAGACAATTTTTCGCGAGATGCAGAGAGAATATTTTGCTTTTAGAATTGAGTCTAAATGACAACATACTTTGAAAGAGTTTAAACTTAAACGACTTATTCGAAATACGAACTAAGTACAGGAGTTTAGGAAAGAGAAAAGAAACACAGAATTTATAGTGGTTTGGCTTAGATTAAGCCGACGTTTACTCTCCCACGCTGACAACCTTCTGGTTGGTTTCCACTATGAAACAAAAGAGAATTTACAATCTTGTGATCTTGACTTCTCAGTGAAGAGTGTATGCCGCTCTCACAAAGTCGCACTATAGGTCTCACTCTCTTTTGAGTACAATTTTGAGCATAGTGTAAGAATAACAAGTAAATGGGAAGCTTCAGAACTTTGGAATTCTTTTTTCATGCACACTCTCGAATGACTGGAGATGCCACTTTAAATACCCATTCATGCCTTTTCGACCATTGGCACTTTCCAAATGAATTCTTTCAATCAACCCATTAGACAGAATCAATTAAGGGGATCTCGAGTCGTTTGAGAAACATGATGAAAGCCCATCAATCCTGGTTGTCCATATAATCAAGATCTTAATTTCCATAAGTAGATTCTTTCCAAATTAGCTTGCCTTCCAAAAAGATTAGATGTATCTAAATTGATTCCAATAAAGATAATCAATCTCATAGATGATATTCCCAACCAAAAAGGCCATATATAAACCATACGAATCAAACTCTTGAAGAAACAAAGATAATCCCGCATCTGGATAAATTTTCATTCTTCACTTGCGTTCAGTCTAAAATTCATCAGAGTGGGCAGACTTCTGATGTAAAACAGACTTTGACATAAAAGTCTGGTAGTCTTCAAACTTTGACACAGAAGTCTGGAAATCTTCAGAATGTAGATAAGTTTTGTCAGCTTCAAAACATTATAGGAGTTTTCTCTAACACCTTGAACTGTTGGTGCAACATAATCTCTTAAGAGTCTACGTGGATTTTCATTATCACCGTTTGCCATCTTCTTAGCGTGATTTCTATGTTCTCTCAGTCACCTTTTAAATGTACGCTTGATTTCTGGATGAAGTTCAACAAGTTTCCCTTGTTGGCTACGTGTCATAAATCGATGTACACCCTGAAAAATAAAACAAAACGAAAGCTAGATTAAACTTAGAATTATCTAGTATCAATATTAATTAGTATTAAACAAACGATCCCTGGCAACGGTGCCAAAACTTGTTCGTAAAATTCTAACGCAAGTAAACGTGTCGAACAAGTAATATAATGATAAGAAAGAGTATTGTCCCGCAAAGATCGATGATTAATAAACTAATTAAATACTAAAATAGATTAATTCTAAAATTTATCTAACAGATCAAAATATAATTGAGAATAAATTAAAAACAAAATTTGAAGACTAAATGCAGTAAATCAATCGGATAAATATGTTAGAGCATCCGATTTCACCATAACCACTAGATATAAACTTCAGATTGTTGTGGGTACAAGTACAATATCAAACATGTGATAGCGGAATTTCCTAATCTATTTATTATCTTATCTCTAGGTATAGCAAATCTACTCAGTTTATTAATAAACTATATCTCTATGTGAATTGAAATAAACATAAGTGCATTAAAATCTATGAATATTTCCGGCTTACAATGAGTCTTTTGGATCACCTTATCACCAAAAGCTACACAAATAACGCGATATATTTCTATCCACATTTAATTCATGGTTATATATTATAATGAGCAATTGCATATTATCACTTTTCAGTCTCAAACATGCATATCAGATCATTCAAGTGGTGGCCAGTCACTCAAAAACATTATGCACCATAATATATAACTCACATGAATGAAATTAATTGTAAAATATAAAAATCACGAAATTCACATCATCATGGTTAGGCTACATTGTAGCCCTAACAAAAGAAAATTAGAATATAGCAGATGAAGAAATAAAAATATAAATCAAACCTAGCATTTGGAATCAAAGAATAAGAATCATGTCACCACTTTTGTATTCTCTTCAAAATACTTGAAAAACTCTCATAACAATGAAAAACGATTTAACAAAAGCCTAACTACCCTCTTTGGCCCTCAATGTTCTCCTATTCATAGGATAGATCCAAGATCTTTATCTCCAAGCAATTACGCATAAAATTGCGGAGTAAATCAGAAGATCTTTGATTTGATATCTATCTCTCAACGCTTGCAGATAACACTAGGAAACAAAATCAAGGATTCCCTGATTTGATATCCATCTTCCACTGCTTTTTTATCTGAATTCCTGATTTTTGTCATTATTTTCCTTATCTTCTCCATATCTTATTATTCTGCATAAACAAGGAAAATCCAAATAATCAGAAGAAAATCCAAATATTTTTTCATAGATATTGCATTAATTGTTGCCTAAAATAGGTAAAAATATATTACATTAGGAAACAAAATCAAGGATTCCCTGATTTGATATTCTATTTTTATAGAGTTATCACAATCCAAAATGATAAGATTTCACTGGCATTTAAAAATATATATTATTTTAGAAATTTTGTAATTTAATTATATTTCATCTTTTAAAGTTTCACATTCGAGAATATAACAATGATTTTAATTTAGAAATTCTTTATAGAGTTTTCTTTTTTCATCAATCATCCTATTATATGTATATGTGTATAAAAGATAGCTGATAATAAAAAGTTTGATGGTGATACAAATAATAAATGTGATAGTTTATAAACAAGAAATTTCGTTAAAAAGTTTTTATTTAAAAAAAATCTCGATATTTACTTGTCAATTAATCCACAAATTTGTTAGGCGACTTTGAAAAGAATTAGGTTTTTTGAAAATTTCTCTTTTCAACAAAACTAATGTCTACATAAGTAAAATCTTACAATAAATTGAAAACATAGTATCTTTATTATATATGGGATTCCCAAAAGAAAAAACAATGTATGAAATCTTAATAATGGCAACCAAGTCCTACATTCAAATGAAACCAAAAAAGAAAAAAAAAATGAAAGCGGATAAGTTTGGGCCACCACTTGAAATTGCAATTGAATTATTGATGGCATTTTTTTTTTGGGTGAAAATAGGGTGGAAATAGCTCCGCCCAAAAAAAAATTACCAACTTTCACCATAATCCCAAGTATGCCCCTATGTCCAAAAATTGTCACCGGTTTCTTCATAATTATTAACATCATAGCCAATTAAAAGTTTATTATAACTTGTGTTTTCATCAACACTCTCATCTTTATATAAAATAATAGCAGCCTCTCAATGATTATAATTTTGAAGAAACTAATGGCGATTTTTGGATACAAGGCAAATTTATGACTAAAATGAAAGTTGGTGATTTTTTTTCAAACAAAAAAAAAAAGTTCAAAATAGGATTGTGATTGAATCTTAAATTGGGGATTTTTAGGGAATCGGGCAAGCACCAAGTGTAGCCTCAATCTAAAGAATATGCCGCTGGCCATGATTCCCTGTTGTTCGAGAGGGCCCACTCTTTATCCTTACCGTCCATTTTTTTGTTCCCAATCTTGCCCTTAGTTATGTGGCTTTGTTTGTTTAATAAGAAGCCCATGCCTTTCCAAAACGCTTCTTGTAACAATTTTCACTCATATGAATGTTCAAGACCAAAATAATTTCTCCACATGGACCATTAGCCTTTCTCAATGTAGGTCATGCAAAATTATTATGACTATCCTAAAATTCAACCCCTTTTGAAATATACAAAATTATTATTTCATCAATGTACTGATAGTTAATTTATTCTGAACTAATCACTCATGAGTTAACTAATCCATTAGGAGAGGCTATGAAGGATTAAAAACACGAACGATCAAAGAATTCAATCAGGATAGACTGCTTAACCATAAGGATCAATAAGGGACAATACTACACTATTATAAGTCAATTAGCGAATGGATATAAATCGATTCAACAAGAATAGTTAATCGGTTTTTGCTCAATTACGATACTTGTTGCGAACGACAGCAAACCAATTTTCTATTGATCTTGTACTCAGAGCTAGTAATTGATTCCTTACGATTACATGACAACTGAGGATTATCTATGATTTGAAGAGGTACAAACATGGATTGAAACTATCGACCACAAGTCTAATGCCCAAAAACCACTAAAAACCACACGATTGTTTAGGTTATACTAAAGTCGCATTTGATCGATTTTAACCACGAATTTTAATTCAATTTTGGATATCCAACTTTCAAGAATTTCCAAGGCTAACCTATTGGACGTCACCTCATCTATCCATGAAATTATCTATAGGCTTTAGATTTCCGGATAAGGACTAATGATCGAGAATTGTAAGGTGGAAAGAAAGCCGGGCCAAGCGAAAGCCAATGGGCCTCACGCCCATGATGTTCAGCCAAGAAGGCCTAATTAGGCCAACCAAGCCCATCTTAGCCCATTTCAAGAAATTGATGGCAAAATTGGAAATTTTGGTCAAAAGTGTGACTTGTCCATTTTGCCCCTTCTAGAAGCTTGGCATTTTCGGGCAAGAAGACAAAAGAAGAGATTGGATGGAGGAGAGTGAATTAGGGAGAGGGGCCATGGGGTAAATGATGTAATTTTAGGAAAAATCTCACGAAAATCACTCTCTCTACCCTCCCTTTCCCCTTGCTTTAGCTAAACTTCTTCCCCTCCATTTGCTCTCATTTTCCTTTTCTTCTTCATCTACTTCTTTTTCTTCCTCCATTTCCCCTCCACTGTTGTCCCCTTGCCGCCATTTCCACCGCCTTTCGCAGATGTGCTTTGCCGCCATCATCTGCCGCTTGAAGCCGAGCCACCACTACCATCACCACCGAACTCCCCTCCCCCAAGCCAAGCAAGTCATGAGCTTGAACCGATGCCGTCGCCGTCGCCGTTGTCGTGGTGCCACCGCTCGAGCGGTGAGTCTTGTGTTCTTGTCACCGTGAGCTCGTTGTCATCAAAAACCATGAGTTAACTTATAATCCTTGATTATGGAATTAATAACTTTTAGGGGCAGGTTAAATTTAAGGATAATGGTGGTTGGTGGTAGTTAATGACGGGTTAGTATAAATTATGATTATGGATGGTTATATTAAGGCTAATGGTGGTTAGTATTTAGTTTAATTAATTACAATTAGATTAATTAATGACGGTTAATCTAAATTAATCATAGTTAGTTTAGTTAATCGCGATTATCCCTAATTAATGACGATTAGAGAAATTTAATGATGGATTAATCGATAAGTTGAATTTTGCACTTGATTTATTAGATGAATTTATGCATAATTCATGTTGTTTGAGCTTGTTATGCCATATCATTGATTGTCCAATTTATAAAACTTAAATACTATTTTAAAAAAAGGTCTTATTGGCACGAAAAATGGCAAATTTTGAGGTGTCACGTCTAGACACCATGTTTTACATGCTAAATGGGTCCAATAGGTTTTAAAATGAAAACATGCAAAGTTTGACAGATTGATTTTACATACGTGACCACATACGATTATTTTACCGTAATTTTTAGTATAAAAATTGCCAAAGTTTGTTGTTTGAGCACGAATCTTGTTTTCATTCGGCTAATTAATGGCAAATGAAATTGACATAAGTGGTTAAGTGCTCGTGTGATCACATAATGGCCCTGATGTGTATGATTACGCGGGGTAATGGTTCCATCTTGATGCGTATGAATATGCAAGACGATGCCCGATTTTATCGGATGCCGACGGGGTTCTAGATGCCAAGTTGTAGTTGAGGCCAAACCGAGGTTCCTAATGGAATGTCATCATGATGCGTATGTGTGACAGCCTGAATTTTCAGATTTTGTTTTTGATTAAATAAATCGGGCATTTCATCGACACGCCTATAGTGCTATTCTCTGAGCTAATTACTTATGAGATAACTAGACTATCTGGGGAAGTCATTAAAGGATTTCAATGCAATAGACTTGAGAATTCGACCAGGAATCAACTGCTCAATCGTGCTAATTTGCAAGGGTCATTACGGCACAATTAAAAATCGATCAGAGACCAAAGATAGGTCGATTCGACTGAGGTGTGTGATTAAGTGTGGGTGATTCCACCTGATTGCAAAATTCTCGTTGATCGGCATTAGACCAATTTTCTGTCTTTTTGGGTACCCTGTGTCCGTAACTGAAACCTCGAGATTTTCACGACAACCGAGAGTCGCCAATGTGTCAAAGATGTATGTTGTGTCTCGAAAATAATCGACCACAGGTTAATTACACTAAAAATTCCTAATAGCTACCCAGTAGGTTAGTTCACGCTAAAATCACGTCAGATTGAAATTAACCGTGAATTTGAACTTGATTTCAGAAATTGAAAATTCTGTCATGTCACGATTTATTTTAGGAACGTCTACTCATCCTTCGAAGAATTTTCAGTGATTTCGAGATTTTTATGGAAAATCGATTCGGACGTTTCGGAAAACGAACGGAAATTTAGATTGGCCGAATTGAAGGGATTTTTAACTTGCAAATCGAGCTACTTGGCGAAAGGGACTTGTAGAAATGGGCTTTTTCTATGTCGCGACCAAATTTTCGGGTGTGAACCACCTAGGATTTGGCTAATGAATTGTTAAGACTAGACTTAACTTGGGCTCTCCCAAGCCCATACTAATTCACGACTTAAGTTCAAATTTCTTAACATGCAAATGGATTTTATCTAGGAGTCGCCATTAATCTATTTTTGGTGGGTCGATTAGAAACCCAAGCAAAGTAACGGGAGATTTACTTTACTCCTACGAATCAGAGATTGTGAGTTCGGGGACTTGGTCACGCTAGATTTCTCTAACGCCATTTCGGTACCTTTCTCTTTTTATTTTGAAAAAATGTTTTGCAGGCAGCTTGAATTAATTTTATTTTACCTCCCTAACATGTGAGTTGTTCATGCGGGTACGCAAACCACCAATTTAACACCCAAGAAAGTAATGAATAAATTGCAGGATTCACCTCATAACAACGAAAGCATCTGCAATGTTAAATTAGAATTCACATCAACAATCCTAGATATGATTTCTAATTAACACGCAATTACTCAATTTTGTTTTCACTAATTTAATGAGAATATAATCCATATGCGATGCATGCTACTAATTTAACATGAAATGACATGACATGGCAACATGACCTAGCTATATGACGTAAATAAAATGCAATCTCTCCTAATGAATGAAATTGATTTATTCTAAGCCAATTTTTGGTATTTTCCATGAAATTCGAAATTAGAAAAATGCGAAAATTAACTAGTTAGATTAAGATTCCATCTAACTTATATTAAGGATTAGGTCAGGCTAAACCCTAATTTAAACTAAGATATTATCTTAACTTAGCAGTCTCTAACCTAAGATGTAATCTATCTAAAAAAATTAATCTAAACTTAAAATGAAACATGCAATTTTATGCAATGACGTACAAAAGATGCCCTAATTCTACATGACATATGCATGATGATTTTTTTATTTTTTTTATTTCGAAATTTAAAATTGTCACATAATTAAACATGCAACTTAAATTAAACAAAAACTAACATCCTAAATGAATGCATTTTTTGGATTTTTTTATTTAACAAAATAAAATTGATTCAACCAATATGACAGCAAATTAGATAAGATAGGATTGATATCCATAAATTGGCGAACCATATCTTGCGCATAAGATCGGGTTGGTCAATTTTTAAATAAATCGCGAATCGAATCTCGGACGTGAGATCGGATTGACTATTTTTGCAAGAAATTTGTGAGTCAGATTTCGAGCGTGAAAATCGGACTGTCAATCTCTAATTTGAGAGGCTATTTCATGTTAGAATCCCAACCATACATTTAGGAATAATTCTACTAGAAAAACAAAGTGAATAAATAAAATAACATAAATAATAGAATAAAGTAAATAAAAAACAAACTACCTAACTGATTTTCCTTTTTTCTTTTGCTTTTTCCTTTTTTGTTTTGCTTTCCAACCAAGGGTGGTGCTCGTGGTGGCTGGTCACTACCGGTCCGGCAAGGGCGTCGCGATCGGAGCTTCGGCGAAGGTCCGGCAAGGGGTAGCAGCGCGCGGCAAAGGAGTAGCAATCGGCGTTCGGGCACCGGCGAAGGGGGCCGTCACGGGCATTGCTGGTGACGAGCGGACCACCGGATCTGCAGCAGAGACTGGTGGAGATGGCTCGGCAGAAGGCTGCTGTGTCGAAGGGGTGCAGACGAACGGGCTGAGAGACAGCAGAGGCTGCATCGCGACTGGGGGCAAAGACACGGCGAAGTTGGTCTGCTGCAGGTCGGTGGCGGCACAGTGAATGGCTCGGATCTGCTGGCGTAGGGGTACAACTGCACGGCGGTGGCTTCGTCGGGTTGTGGAGTAGCGGTGCGAGGGCTGGCTGAAGAGGCTCGGGTCCTATTCTGGCGGAGGCTCAGTGAAGCAGAGGCGCGATTGACCGGAGGGTGGAGGCGCAACAACTTGGGTCGTAGCGTCAGATCGGAATGCTCGATTAGCAGGGGACCGACGTTCAGATCGGGCCACGAGCAGCGAATGAGAAAAGCTGGGGTCGCACCGGTCGTCACAGGGGGATGGAGCAGAAGCAAAGCCGGCACGAGATCGTCGCAATCGAATCAACAGGGCAGCAGTGGTGCACGGCGGGGTTGCATGTCACGGCGCGACCGGCGAAACGGCAGTGACTGGCGGCTCGGCTACCTGGGGCTGAGCCTGCAAACTGTGGACACGGGCAGGAGCGGCTCCGGCGTCGAGCTTCACGGACAGCGACTAGCAAGGTAGAGCTTCGGGCGGTTGGTGGAACGATGGCGGTGGCGCGAGTGCGGGCTCAGGTGAATAGGGGGTGTAGGGCGCCGAGTGCTGCAGCGGCGCCACTCAGGAAAGCTCGGAGCAGCGTGCGGGGCGTCACTTGGAGAGTAGGGGGTTGCTGGTGCGTCGATCGAAGGCGGAGGCTGGCGTCGGGGTTGTTGCAGCGGGTAGATCTGGAGTAGCGGTAGCCAACGTGGGGGTAGCAGACCGGCGGCATGGCAGCGTCGTGGCTGGGTCACAGTAGCAGAAGCGGAGCCAGCCGGGGGAGAGCAGAAGCAGGCGGAGAGAGTTGAGGAAGATGATGAACAGTAAACGTCCAATCACCCCTCCTTTTTGCCGCTTCTGCTTTTTCCTTTTCCCCCAAAGAACCGAAGGCTTTTT